>PVIR01005436.1:0-72111 GCA_004026965.1 Petromus typicus
ATCCCCAAACACACATCAGATGAACTCCCCCTGTCCCACCCTCCCCCCCAACCCCTGCCCCCGTGCAAAGGAAGAAGTGCCTTTACCTTGAAACAGAAATGCTTTACTGCCATTGTGCAGTCCGGACACCTGAGTGATGCCAAGCGTGGTGTTGACAAGGTCAAATTCGGTGATAATATCCATGTGAAGGTCAGGGTCCAGCCCAAAGCCCACCACTGGAAAGGAACAGAGAGCTGTTTTGGCATGGCAGACAGAATGCTGGCAGCGTACAGAACAGAGGCCTCAGAGGCAAGGAGTGCTGGGAATACGGGAAGCCAATGGCCAGCGCTTGGAGACTCCTCTGCCCAGTCACCCCACTGAAAGCACAGTTCCTTTTTACCTTCCCCCAGCCCCATTTCCTATTCATTACTCAGATAATCCTCCCCAAATCCCGAAGGCCAAGTACATTTCAGAATTCAAAATGCATCACATGTTAAAAAGGTGAGATGTCCCCTATGCTATATTTTAGGCCATATGCTCAGCAAAGGAATTAGCACCGCAATATCAAATTCTATAATATTTCTGGGTGGAAGAGTATGATTATTCCTCTAACTGGCAGAAAGAATATAAACAGCCCAATAACAGTTGAGGTCAGGTGCTGCCACCAAATGAGTTTAAAGCAGGATAGGACTGGCTGTCTGGTAAGTGGTGAAGAAATCTTGTGACTCTAAGAATGTTTTGATTGGGAAACTACATATAAAGGATTACAGCTCTGATCTTCCTGCCTCAGAGACAGCTCCAAGAGCAAAATCTAATACCACCACCAACCGTAGACCCTTGCACAGAGCACATCAATTAACCAAGTACAGCCAACTTTCATAAAGAGGAAGTAGAGAGGGACCTGGCCCTACCAGAAAAGAACAGTGGAGGGTTTAGCCAGAAAGGAGAATCCCAAATGTGTATTTCTATCCAAGGGGATTCCTGGTGCAAAGTTAGACCCTGATGGCTCCTGCTGGGGGACCTCAGTACAAAGAAACACAGCCCTAGCCTACTACTTCCTCATGTAAGACAGAGAAATACCAAGGGTGTCTCTTACCCAGTCAGTGTTCCACAGAATGATTCATTCATGACTGCGAAGTGATTTCCAATTATATATGCTAAGAAGGCTACAGATCACTCTAAGGGACTGGGTTTAAGCCATTCATAAGGGCTGAGTCTATCTACACTTAGCATCCCAATAGAACGATTCTGATAGTACAGTTGGAAATGTTTTAATCAGTAACAGCTGTCAACTCTCATCAGATGGCAATGCAGCCACCCAAACTGGACTGTGAGAGTTTGCACCCCACTTGTCCCACATGCCAGGTGACTATTCATCACGACATTGCGAGCTATCACAACCTGTCTTTCCTCCCCCACCTCAGGCCTACACCTGAGGGGAAGGAAGTCTACCTTCTCCTTCCTCTTTCCTGCTAGGATACAGGGACTGCTGCTATGGAGGAGGTTTCAGTCAGCAGAAGGCTGGTGAGGACACGTTCGTTGGGGTGAAATCGCAAGGCCAGAAAAAAGGCATAATGCACATAACTGCTTTTTTCTGGTTTTGCCAGGTTTTATGTTATCTACTAAACTGAAGGTTTAAATTTTCTCCTTTGAAATACAGCCCAGATATGGGGCCAGTTTACCCCAAGACAACGGTTAGACTTTCACAAACTCTGCATTCGTCCATTTCATAAGTTTTTAACAGGCTTTACCAAGGATGTACTATGGATATATGTATGGCTGGGCACTGGGGATGTTCTCATAGAGTCTGAAACAGGAGCCTGACCACTGTCCTAATTCTTATGGGACATCATTAGAAGTATATGCGTATATTTAAAGGAAAAAGGTGAGCGATAATGCTCTGACTTACCTAAATATGACCTATATTTAAGTTGCCATCTGCTTGCTCTTATTCATCCTACACACAGACCCAGCTCAGAAGCACCTATTGTGCAAACCAGAATCAAACTAGCTGGTTTCTGTCACCCCAAGACAGGCACCATGATCCTGTTGTTGAGTTTCAGGATGTTTTTGTCTAAGTGCTAGCAGTTCTGTGATCACCTTGAAAAGACAGGAAAGGAAGTAATATTTCAGTTTGATCTATAGTGCTCTACATCTCTATGGCAGAAATTAAATCAAGGTTGATCTCAAAGGACTTACAAGCTGGTCTTTCTCTGGCCAGGAGTTTTAAAAGTGGACTGGAGATTATGTCCTTAGCCAGACACAAAAGGAAAGAAGTATCCTGCTGCCCCAAGTGTCTCACACAAGCCCTGACATATTACACATTTTTAATTTAGAACCTAATTAGTTACCCAATGAGTGGGTTCATGATTACTGCTTTGGGAGCAAAGACCTCAGAGCAATATGCATATCTGCATATCGGGGGTTACCATGAGAAGATAGCATGGCAGTCACCTTGTAAGGAGACTACGGTTGGCTGAATTATTGGCCAATCACTCTCATGCCCACTCCTGTGCTATGTGGCTGTGAAGTTACTCCCACTAGACAGAGAGGAAGCCTCCCCAGTCCCTGACTCTGAGCTCAGCCATTTAACCAGTGTCGGCTATCAGGATTTTAGTAACTGCTGCACCAGCACTGGCTCTCATGCATTTGCACAGTGTGACTTATTTTCCTGAGGTTCTCCATGAGTATGAGAAGAACATGGCCCTGCAGGCCCACTGTTCCAAGAAGACTAAGAAACATGGTACAAATACCAACTTGAACTTGGAACTAACTCCACTAAGCCTGGTTTAGATAAGGCAACAACAGACCCCTCCATGGAGGTGTGAATCAAAACAAATAACAGTTGTTTTAAGTCATTGCTTTGTGATGTTACCATGGCATTGACTGATGCCAGGACTCATAACCACGGCCATCCTAAAGATCCCCAATCTCCCAGACCATGAAGACTGAAACTGGACAGCTGACAAGACATTCACACGGATTCTGCAAAACTGACTGCACCCCAATAGTATCCTGAGTCTCGGCCTTCACATGACAACCTAGCAGCCCCAATCCTGAAAGGGCTGTGAAAAATGGTAAACTAAAAGCCACTTTGAGTAACGTCTCTTTCCTCCACAAAGTACGCACTTTTGAAAAATCACCTCTTAGATAAAGTTACCTCCCCCAACCTCTGTTTCCTTCTCTGTTCCGGAAGGTGGTAATTCCCTTCCCAGAGCCCTGAGGTCTTAGCGGTACCCCCAGGAACACTCCCCAACAGCTCAGGCTTGTGCAGAGCTGGGGGCCAGCTGGCGTCGGCTTCCCGTCTTTCACAGAACACCATCTTCCTATCCCACCCCACGTCTCCACCCCTCAAAGCCATCAGAATAACGCAAGAGTCAGGAGGCCCTCCTTCCCGCCCGTAACTGTCTCACTCTTTTTATGAAAGCATCTCATAAAAACAGGAAGAGAGAAAAGAAATCAATTAGCCTTCTGGAACAGGGTCCTTCCCTCCCTTTAACTGGTCCCCTTCAGGATAAAGATGCCCAGTGCCAACAGGAGGATGTGTGAAGGGCAGCACTTTGTACACACCTAGGGAGCTGGACGTCTACTAATAAGGCAGCCTTTACACGTCCTCCCCGGAGCCTTGTGGAGTGTGAGTGTGTGAGTCCCACTAATATTTGTTTTTTCATGTTTCTGTTTCTTCTCTGAACACAGAGTTCCTGCCCTTTCCTAGGAAACTCTATTATCAAGTTTTCTACTTTTGACATAACGGCGCTACAAATGGCTGAAGCAGGGAATTAGAATTAAGCAGGATAAAACGATCCCTGGGAAGAGATAATTTTTAAAACTCGGAAGGCAGCACGTCAGTGTCACAGAGGCCCTTCAGCTTGGCCCCATCTCCACCTGACCCACAACCCCTGGGGCTGCTGGCCACTCCTCAGCCCTACAGAGAGAGGTTCAGCCCAGAGCCCCTCCTCCACCTCTGACGCCCAGGACGATCCCCTGCATCTGGCTCAATTCCAGTCTAATCCGGCTTACTACCCATGCTGACAGCTGCTCTCGCGGTCCATGCAGAGTAAAACGATGCCGGAAACACGCTGTAAGACCTCATTGAACAGCAGGATTTCACAACCACTTGATCAGTTCTGAACACCCCAGAAGCAATTTTCCTGAAGAAGCTGCTCTGTATTTCTTTCTAGGTAGCCAATATTTTACAGCCCGGGAGGCCGGAGGTTCATTTTCACAGCTCAATTATTCAATTCATAATTAATAAACCACCTGGGAATCACTTCCACAAGAAAAATCTCTCCCGTCCAGCAGGTGGCAGCACCTGGGCCGCTAACGTTCCAGGTACCGTTCTCTCCTCCCTGGCTACCCCGGGGACCAGCGCACACCGGAAAGCAGAGGGAGGATAAACACACGTTCGCTTAACTCACGCTTGGAAGTCCTCAGAGAAAACTCGCGGGCACGGATATTACTGTAGCCTTCCAGGTTTCATATCAGCGATGTGTCTACTAGTCTCAGATTATTTTTTTATCCAGAGACAAGACCCCAAACTGGAAAACAGCATCTCCTATCTTGACTCCACTCTAAAACAAGTTTCCTGAACGAGAACAATGTCCGCAGCTTCCTTAAGACACCTATTACGAGATCTTTTCCTTGTAACTGCTTCTGCAACTGCAGTCTTGCTTTAATTGAAATGTGCCTGATATCATCTATTCATTTCCATTAAAAGGCGGGATATCCTAGCAGCGCGCTAAGTGAACCACATGTTTATTTCATCTAGGACTGTTAACAGCCCGCAGAATAATTGTCTCACTTGACAAATAAACTTCGCAAGCAGCTGTTGGGCTCCCAATACACTAATCACCAGCCAGCCTTCGCCACCTACCGAAGTGGATGGATGTGTGATGTGGGAATGTGGATTCTGGGCCAAAATCAAAAAGGCTGTCCCCAGAAGGCTACTTGCGTGTACAAGCCGGGAAGGGTGCAAATGAAAGCGCTTCCCCGCTGTCTCTTGGGCTCTCCTGATGACTTCCGTAGAACACATCCATGGCCTCTGGTGTTCAAGTAGCGAGGTACCAACAGGCTCAAGAAGTCAAGAGCCCCAGGCAACATCCGGGGCTCTTATCCAGAACCCAGTGTTCCCCACTTCATCCCCACAAAGCCCCCCAAGGCACAACTTTCAAATGCCACCTTCCCTACTCACCTCCTCCTCTTCCCCAAATCACCTCACACTCTCCCCCTCTGAACTGCCCTCACACAAACAGCTTAGACCAACACCCCACCCCATCCGACTGCACTGTCAGAGCGCTTTCCAGCTGCTGTCACGATTCTCAGCTAAACCCTAAGGTCCCGCAGGCAGAGGCCAGGTCATTTCCTTTTTATATGTCACTGGCTACCTACCAAGACAGTTTGTTGAATGAAAAAGTAAACTCATCAATGAATGTTGCCCTTTGACCAACGTGAAAGGGTGGTGGTGTCCTTCAAGATGTCCACAAGCAATGTGCCCTGGACAGACAGTCTCCTCCTGGATGAGGGTACTTCAGGGGGCAACTTTTAGAAGGAGAAATGAGAACAAAGGTCTCCGACAGGTTCGGTTGTGAAATCGCACTTGAGATTATAAAATGGCCCTTGGGCTGCCTCCTGCCCATCTAGATCTTCTCTGTCTTCCTTCTGCTGCACCCTAGGGCGCCCATCAGCCCCAGATTCTCCCGCCCTGGAGCTCCGGCTAAAGGGTAGCCAGAGCTCTGCGCTCGCCTCCCTGGCCTCCTGGAAAGCGTTGCTGCCGGTGTGCTCTCGGTTTTGAAGGATTAATTCATCCTTCTCAAAAAGCCTGAATTGTGGAAACAACTATTCCAGGCCAGCCTGTGTCTGGGAGAGTCTGCAGCGGGGCAGCTGACTGGAGAGAAGGAAAGGTGGGGGAGGTCTCCTTTCGTCCCTGGAGAAACGTCTCCTGCACGCTCTCGGATTAAGCAAAAAGAAACTTGCCGCTGCTCAGTGCCCAGCTTTAAGGTCCTGGTGGCCCGCGATGCCCGGATGCTCCGCGGGCTGCCGCCAAGAGGGGCGCGTTGGGCGCAAGCAGAGGGAACTTTTGAACCAACCAAGGGCCGGGGCCCCTCCTCAGCTCTCTCCAGATAAACTTGCTCGCTGGCCGGAAGGAGGCTAAACCTCGGGAGAAGAAACAGCAGGTTGCGAAAGGGTAAAGGACTGGGGACGCGGGAATGGCCACGCATTCATCCTGGCCTTCAAAGTCAGTGGTCAGCCTGTACCGAGGCTGTCGGCGCAGAACTGGAAATCTCCAGCCCCGGCCCACAGGCAGCCCCCGTTTTCGTCCATTTCTACCTCGTCTCACCCGCCCCAATCTCCATCGTCTACTAGTAGCTCCTTCCAGAAAGCGAACCCCAGGAGACTTGGGGAAAGGGGACCCGGTGGCGGCGGAGAGGGGCTCCAGGAGCCCTCACTGCGCCTCGGGAGGCCAAAGCGAGTGGGGACTAGGCGACAGTTCCGCCGGCTGTCTACCCCGTGCCCCGCAAGCTTCCATTATAGCTTGAGAAAATCTACGCGGATGGTCTCCACGGCCCCAGTCACACCGAACAAAATCGTTCGTCCAGGCTGCGGCGAAAGCGAGCAAGAGGATGAATAAATACTCGGAGAGTTATCCCGGGAGCGCCGCGCGGACCCGGAGAGACTGCGGGTCCGGGGTCCCTTCTCCCCACCGCGCCCGCCGGGCCTGCGCCCTCTGCGGGTTCGGATCCCCAGCCCGGCTCGGGGAGCGGTCTCCAAGTTCCGGGGCGCGGGGCTCCCGGCTGCCTGCTGCGGGCCGGACTGCCCGGAGCTGGGAAGGCGGTTCCCAGCAGTGCGAGGCTGCTACCTCGCGGCCGCACGCCACTCCCAAGCTCCCGCAGCCGCGTCCCCGGGGAGGAGGACACTCCGGGGACACCGCGAGCCCGCGAGTCCCGCCTGCCGCCCTCCCGCCCCGAGCCGGGCACAGAGCTCCGAAGGACCAGCCCACGCGGCTGCCCTTCCCAGGCCAGCGCCGGCTCGGGGCCCGGTCTGCCTGCGCCAGTGTGGACGCCGCCACAGCCGCGGGCGCGCCTCCCCGCCCTCGCATCCCCCGGCACCCCAGCCCGGCTCACCTGTCCGGGCGGCGCACACGTAGAACCCTAAAACTAAAATCACATCCATCGGCATCGCTCCCGAGGGTCCCCGCCGAGCAGGGCGCGCCGAAGCCTGCTGGAACTGAGGCACCCGGTGCCGAGGCGCGCCGGGCTCGGAGCCGCCAAACTTGCGCGCGGGCGGCGGGGAGGAGGCTGGGCCGCGCCGGGCGCTACGCTCGCTCGGGGATCGCGCCGCTCGGAGCGGGCCGCCCGGGCCGCCCCGGCCCCGCCCCCTGCCCCGCCTCTTCCCCGCCCCTGCCCCGCCCACGGCGCCGCTCGGTTCGGCCCGCTGCGGCTGCGTCCTCCGAGCGGGGCGCGGGCTCTGCCGCTCCGCAGGTTGCGCTCTGAGCTGGGGCTGCGCCTGCCCCGGGAGCCGCAAAGACGCGGGTGGCGGGCGCGACCGCTGCCACCTCTAGGAGCGGCGGACCCGGAGTCCCGGGACCCACGTGAAGAGGGAGAAGCCAGAGACGCGGGCTTCACGCGCTCGAGTCCCGCCGAGCTGCGCTCGCCCCTGTCGCCCAGAAGTTGCCACAGTTCGTCCTGGCCCCGCCTAGCGCCTCTGCGCCCTCGCGGGCGGGGGATTCTCCTGGATGCGCGACCCCTCCCGGGGAAACAGTCGCCGCTCGGATGTGCTCCGGCCACGGTGCAGGAGGAGGACGTAGGGACCGAGGGGCGCAGAGCTGAGTCCCCGCTCAGCGCCTGAACCTCCTGCCCCCTTTCTCCACGCGGAACCCTAGGACTCGGTACCGACTTTAGGGCGCAGAAAGGCGGAGCTGAGACGGAAGGAGCAGAATAAAGGGTCCTCGAGCTGCAGGGATCCGCAGCTGGGGTTTGGGAGTCTATTTGCAAACCTCGTTCATAGGGCAAATGCTGCCACATAGGGGTAATTCTTAACTATTTTTTCTTGTTTGCATGACTTTCTTGGTGGTTTTGTTCAAAAACAAAAAAAATACACTCTGCCTTGGTAGTCACATGCTGACCTCTCCTGCTGCACTGCGCCTGTGGGCCCGCAGAGGACCCTTCCCACCAGACCTTCCCTGCCAGGCCCTGCCAGGTTACAGCGCTCCACCACACTTCCTGTTGTCCCACTTCCCGCCCAGGAGTGTTATTTATGACCCAGAATGCAGAGTCGGGAAAATCGGAAACAACAGAACTGATTTACACCAAATGAGTCCACATGGTTTAAAGCTCCGCATGCTGCTCACTGGCCTCCCACTCCCCCAAATGCCAGGGACACGCTCCCCGGCTCCCAGAGGAGAACAAGAGAACTTCCGCCGCCCTCTTTCCTTTCTGGGGATCCCATTGAGGCACTTCAGAAGCCTCTTTCGCTGATTCAGGCTGCCTTTCTAAGCTTTTGCACCTCCTGTCCTTCCCATACCCTTAATGCCTAGATAACTTGGGCCTTAAGAGGCTCACCGAATGTTAACAAATTAGCACGACAGTTTCATAATAAGAAAAAGTTTCACCTACGTGCTCTTCTGGTCTCTGTCCTATTTTTCTCGATTATTTCTGTATGTAATCTGCTGTCCCATTCAGCCCTTGTGGTCCCTTAGCAGACTAAAAAGATAGGAAACACACAGATAAATTCCAACTCCGAAAGGCACTGGGACCAAGCATGGCAGTTCTGCCTGTCTTCACCTCCTTTGGATGCTGACGCAAAAGAACTGAAAGTTTGAGGCCAGCCTGGACGATCTATGGAGACCTGTCAGAAAATCAAATTTTAGCAATGATTTGGAGATGTAGCCCTGTGATAGAGTACATGCCTTGATAGAGTACTTGCAATCCGCAGAACACACACACACACACACACACGCACACACACGACCTATTTTGTGCAATCCGGAAGCAGACCTTAAAGAGTAAGAGGTAAACATGTCAGCTGATGCCCCAGCTCCGCGGGACCTTCCGCTTTTACAGCGGTGTTTTCATCAGACTTTGGACAAACCTTCAACCTGGAGCATTTCACCTTAAAGCTGACATTACTAGTCACACGCTTTGCAGAAAGTGGGATTTCCCAAGACCACCTGGGCTTTTTGTCAAGGACACGGCATACCAAGTTGTGTGGTGAGAACTATGTCCCCTCTGCCCTCTGCCATCCAATAAACACACCTTACCCTTAGCAGCTTTGAACTGTTCTTTCTAAGGCCTCTTTTTCAGTCTCATAAATCTCAGGATTCCTGAAACTCTCAGTGAGCCCCACAAAGAAAAAAGGTGGTCTGAGGAAGACAGTGAGAAGGCGCTCTCTCCAAGTCTCTGCAATTAGCTGGTACTGGGAAGGGGCTTGTACCTCTCTGTTCATGGAAGAAAAAAGTGAGATATATACCCCATCGTAGCTTTGTGGCACTGTCTCCAATAACAGTAACAGGAGTTAAACTCAACAAGGTCATATATCTTTCCTAGGTAACTAAGTACTTCATTCCCTTCCTATAAGTACATTTCTTGAGTGGGGGTTTTCTATGTAGGTCTCTTAGGCCAAAGAAACCATCACAGGCTAGAGTCCAAATTCCAGTGGTACTGAAGGGACAGCATGGTTTCTTACTTGCTTGGTAGTGGGCTTTTGCATCTCCTATCCTTCCCATATCCTTAGTGCCTAGATAACTTGGGCCCTAAGAGGCTCACTGAATGTCAACAAATTAGCACGACTGTTTTATAATAAGAGAAAGTTGCCATAGAACCTCACTCAGTGGCTCAACAGAAGCAGAAAGAATTGACTCACCCAGTGCCGTGTCCCAAGGGCATCTTCCCCTGCAGGATGACCTACCTCCATGCTTTCTCCAGGGGCCAGGAGCTTCCTTTGATCATCCTTCTCCAGATCCGCATTTCCAGATGCCCTAGGGCTCAGTCCTCAGCCTTCTAACCACACTCACTCCCTGTAGTAATATCTACCATGAATGCCTTCCAATGGTTTCCAGCTCCAGGCTCTCCTTTGAACCCTAAGCTTAATTAGCAGTTGCCTACGTACTGGCACAGTGAGGAAACAGCAGGGGGTGTGGGGTTTGCTGTGGGGGTGATGAAAATCTTCCCAAGTGGATTGTGATGTTACATATAAGACTTGCACAGATGGTGACGGATATAAAACTCTTATAGAGTCACAGTGTACTGAAAGCCATTGGCTTCATACTTTAAACTGATGAATTGTGTGGTGTGTGAACTATTACTGAAGACTTCCTGAGTCATCCTCAATAAAGGTCATAACATGGTCAAGTAGGACTTTTGCCTTTCCCGCTGACATCTTCCCAAAGTTGCTGACATCTAAGGGGATGGCAACAGGCTTCGCCAAGTAGCCTAACCAAATAACCCACAGTTGTCCTCCACCTGCTTTCCCTGTGTCCCTACCCAAGCCATGAAGCCCTTCTAGTATACCTTAAAGAAAATTCTCCAAGCAGTCACTTCAAACCAGCCTCCCAGCTCCCATAGATTACCAAGTGTTCTCTTGCCTTCATTCTTGTTCCTTGCAGTTCAATCTCACACACACGTGCGCGCGCATGCGCGCATACACACACACACCCCAGAGGTCATAGGCTGCTTCCACTGCCCAAAATTCTTCCAGCAGTCATGACAATGTGGAACCATCCAGACATCATGCAAAGTCCCTGCCTTCCTTGCCAATTTTCCCCTCTAGTTCTGCCTCTCGCTCCAGGTGGACTTTCTTGCTGTCATTCGAACATTCCAAGTTTATACTTTCTTCATGGTCTTTGCATTTGCTCTTCTCTCTACCTGGAATATTCTTCCCACAGTTTTTGTGTGGTTCACTTTTATCATGACTCGAATCTCTGCGTAATTGTTGGTTTCTCAGGAGATCCTATTTAAGGAAGCATCTTGCTTCACTCCCAACACTCTGCTTTATTTTCTACAGTGCTTGTCACCTGAAATAATATCATTGTCACTCAAAATAACATAATTTACAAGTTTCCTAGTGTATTCTCTTTCTCTCCCTCCGTAATACAGTCTCCACAAGAACAAGGATTCTGTCTCTCCCACCCACCAAGGCAGCTTTCCACCTACAGCACTGCCTGGCTCATTTTAGGGACTTGGTAATTATGAAATGAAGGAAGCAATGGATGCCCGAACTGGAAATGACACAGAGAACTGACTTTTCTCAGAGAAATGACCAACACTAAGGTGAAACCAGACCCTCTCCCTCCCTGCTCCACTGACCGTGTGGAGCAGCTAGAGGAAGGGTGAGTGAAACAGATTCCTTTTTAGTATCCAAAATAAACCCAAAAGCTAGAGCTGGCCTAAGCTTGAAAAAGAATCTAACTTACCAACTACCCTCCAGATCTCCCGGCCTAAGTCACTCTCCATTTTATGGACATATAACAACTTTCCTCATAAAAAAAGGAAAAAGTGAGATGATACTGTTATGGACTAGACGGTGACAGCCAATCTCCTCCAAAAGATACGCTGAATTCTTAGCCACTGGTGCTGCAAGTGTCGGTGTATTTGAAGATGGGATCTTTGCAGATGTAAGCAAGTCGCAGTCTTTGGTGTGGATCTCAACTGAAGACGACTGACATCCTTGAGGGGACAGGAAAAGCCCAGGGAGAGAAGGCAGGAACAGGCACTAAGGGACAGAGCATCAGGGAAGTGTGGCAGCCTGGGGTTACCAGAAGCTGAAGAGGCAAAAAAGCGCCATCCCGAGAGTGACCAGAAGGGCCGTGGCTCCGGGGACCTTGATTCTAGCCTCAGGATCTCTAGGATTGTGCTTTGTTAGGAAACTAATACAAGCATCCATTTACGATCAGAACCAGGAAAGGTAGAAACACCAAGTTTCCTTGGTAAACACAGCAGCTCCAGTGCTCTGTGAAATTATGTGGGCTTTTCTTGTCAAGGTGTTTCCAACTCCTGAAATGTACACGCCTTCACAAAGAGGGATTCAACATGAATATGTGGTTTCCACGCCAAAAGTCTGTACTTCATTCTAACAACTATCAACTTCAATGACATCCAAATGGGTGGGACCTGTATTACACACATGAACTCTCATCCTCCTGTTACATAGCTTGAAACACTTTCCAGGCCAAGCTGAGTATAGATCTGTGGGAAAAACAAGTAGAAAAACATACATGTAGGACATATAGGTAAAAGCACCTCATAACATTTTAGACAAAGCCATTTCACCATAGCATGAGTAAGTTGGGGTGAGCTTTCAGTTTCTGATGAAAAGAACCGAGGTATGCACATATTTAGGTTTTATTAAATGGTAAGTACGTACATGTTGTCCATCCCAATAGAACAGAGAAGAGCAGGCATGCCACCCTCCAAGTGACCCTAGAAAGAGACTTCACCCCAGCCCCAAGGGCAGCGGCGCTGCCTATATTGATGAAGTGTAGCCGTGGGTGAGTTCTTGCTTTAAGGTTTTCTGTGAATTCATGTGTTTGTCCCCCATGACCACCTGGTTGGGTAGGTGGGGTTATTATGTGGACTGTGTAGATATGGAAACTGAGCCAGTGACCAAACAAGTACTGAAACCAAGCTTCAAATTCAGGCAGTACAAATGCAGTCTGTGCACTGAATTATTAAGTTCTACTCTCTCCACTGGGATGAAGCCTCTGAGTTCAGTCTCTTGTTGAGGTTTTGTGAGAGACCCATAAATAACTATTGCCTGAGCTCTGAATTCACTGGGAAATCAGAGAACCAGCAGGAGGCCAGAATATTACCTTCACTAATACAGAGAGAGTGCTGGAAGACTGTAGCACTGTGTGAAGACCAAACTAGGCAGCCCATCTGCCTTCCCTCTGGGCTGGACCTTGCTACAGCCATCTGCTCCACTGATTGGGATGGAGACAGAAAACAAAAGAGATACAGTGAGAAATGAGGACCGCTGGCTCTCACCCTCCATGAAGAATGAGAGAGTAGAGACAGGGTTTAAAGGCCGGGAGTATTTAAGAAGAGTCATTGCAGAGACCAAAAGAATACAGAAGAGATAATCCCTTTGGTCAGCTTTCAAGCTTTTCTCCATAAACATCCCCTTGATCATCTAACAGGCCAGGGCTGTCCGCATAGCACTCACCCAGGCCTTCCCCCCTAGGCCTTAAAATGACCCTCTATTCTAGCTAGTAGTCCTGTACAGTCAATGCTGTTCCTGCCAGCGTGCAGGAAAATTAGAAGGAAGGCCACCTTTTCAGCTTACACTGAATTGGGAAAGATGGAGTGTTCCTCATTAAAGTGTAATTTTTGAGATGAGGCCTGTTGAACCACCACAGTGAGTATCTGCTAGAGAAACTTCAAGCCACAGCACGGTGCTGTGGGAAAGACAGTTTTGAGCAGAGAGAGCCTACTCTAGGCACATTAGGCAATTCATACGACTGATTCTGCCCATCTGCATAAAACTGCCTACTCTACTACTCTACAGTAATTTTTCCAGTGCTTTTAGAATGTTGTCCAAGTCAGGTCAAAAAATTTCTCCTTGTCACCAAAGTAACAATAAACCCTCAAACATTTCCCAAAGGTTCCCTGGGTCTCCTTCTGGCCATCTCAGTCCATCTTACCTCCCATGTCAGTAAGGATTCTATCTGGCTTTGTATAACAAGAAAATTCCCAAATGATAGTAATGTAAATAATCAATGTTTGACCTTCTCTTGGGTAAAACAAGTCTAGAGTCAGAGAATGTAGGTTCAATTTGATGGCTCTCTGAAGACCTCAGTGACCCAAGTCCCTTCTGGATCTCTTCTTATTATCACTACAATGTCTTCATGGTTAAAAGTGGCTGCAGGTGCTCTAGCCAATGCAGCCACATTCCAGACAGCAGTGAGTGTTGTTAAAATGGCCACTATTCAGCAACATTTTATTCAAGCATTATTTCATTCTTGTTTATCTGCAGGTTGGCTGAGGTTCTGCTCATCCTGCCTGGCCTCAGACGGGAAGTTCTCAGACTTCAGAGACTGACTGAATTTCACCTTGCAGCCTGTATTTCAAGGCAATGACTCTCTCATTGGGACAACTGGCTAGCCAGCCAGGACACTTTCTTCTGAGGTTCCAAAGAGCAGATGGAAATAGGTGATACCTGCGAGACTCTAGACACAAACCTGGTGTGTGATCACAACAAGACTGTCCTGGGCCTCCACTTATGGTCATCTCCACTTCGGAGCAGGTGACAACGATTTTTTTAAATACAGTATCTCAAAGTGCTAAGCGATATCACTTGGGCTCACACACTCTCAGCAAAGGCACAGGTGTGCCAATGAGCTCATCGTCAGGAGCCAGGCGTGTAGTTCTTCCATGGCCACGCAGGTAGTTAGGCAATTGAGGGCGGGAGGGACAAAGGGCATCTAAAGGGCATCTAAAGCCCGCTAGTTACGGCTAAGTGAAGAAGCCTGAGTTACTACACACTTAGAGCTAATTGTAGAGACCACCCCATGCAATCATTGGTTAGGTCTCAGACCCAAAGCGGTCCCACAGAGCATGTGACACATGATACACATTCCTTCTGATACCTGCCCACCTGGGCAACTATTTCCAAAACAAAGCAGCACACAGCATTCCCAGGAGCCATGGCCTAGGCCCAAAGATCCAGAGAGCTTTCTTTAAAGACCTTCCCTCCTTGGGCTAAAAAGACCTTTGATTAGACTGAGTTTAAATTAATATTTTTTCTCTCATAAATTTCTAACAATTTTTTCACACGATTCAGGCCCCTAAGAGAACAATGACCATCTGAAAATAACAAGGAAGATATTTGGAGATACCAACATTCCAAAATAACCCCTGAGAGAAATGCCGATAAACATCATAATCATCCTAGTTCCCTCAGTCCCAGCAGTGAATCTTACGTGAATTAAATGGTATCCAAACTCTAACTGAGGCAGATGTCTCTGTGACACTGCCTGCCTTCTTGCTTAAAGACATACTTCTCTCGATATCTGCTTTATCATATGTTCTACCTGTACTTCTGCATAGTTGCCTTTGCCTCTTCAATGAAATCTTCATCTATGGCACATGGAACTAGGAACCAAAGAGCAACAGGCTGGTTCCTCATACAATCCGGGCCCACAATGCGATCACGGCAGTGGCGTGACTTGGAGTAGGGTGAAGAAATGGAGCCAGATCAGGCTGCCAGATCATACAAGGAACCTACAGATGTCATGTGTTGGTTAAGTCGGAGATGTTGCTAGAGGACAGGAGGTCAGGAATCCGAAGACAGTCCTGTGTATCCGCCACACTCCCTCACGCTGTGCCCACTTTGTGAAGTACAAACACTTCCATGGTTCAAGTTCACTGTTACTCTTCTCCCCACCTTATGACAACTGAACTGAGAACCACTGATATGCAGGCAAGAAGAAGGCGTGGGCTTGTACATCAAGACTGTCCTGGGCTTCCACTTACAGTGATCTCCACTTTGGAGCAGGTGACAATGATTTTTTTTTAATACAGTATCTCAAAGTGCTAAGTGGATAAAGATCAAATTCAACATTAGATTAGCATCAGGTGGTGCCTTGGTCAGAAGATGCCAATGCACTCCTCAGTAGCCTCAGGGTCTTTGTCCTGGCAGATGTCTAACTCCTCACCAAGTCCTAAAGTATATTTGCATCCTGAGTTCTCACTTCCCTACACCATATGGTAGCATTTCCAGATTTATGTGTGATTCATTCTTATTTAATTCCATCCACATGGAAGACTACCCAGATGCCCTCCTGACGGTCAAAGCCCTCCCCTCAAACCAGCGCCCGGTGTTGGGAGGTCCTTGACTGATCCTCCAACCCAGAGGCCATTTCTCCCTCTATTCCACTCAACCTGGTTTGGTCCTGAATTCTTATGTGGTTCCTAGTGCTTCCCACTGTATGAGAGGCTGGCAAAGACGCAGGTCTTAACTCCCTGCTCACCACAAGTGAACTGGGGGGAAAGACGTGGTCTTCTTCACATTCTCTTTTACATTATAACTCCAAGTGCCATTCCTCAGACCAAGCCCATATTCACTATTTGCTCATTCAGTTTTTAAAAGTACAGTTTTGACTATCTACTGTGTGCCGCAAACTGTTACACATTAGAAACTTATAAGTAATTAATACACTGAATCCAGTGTGTTAATGAAAATAAATAAATGAGCAATGAATCTAGGGCTGACAAAATTATGATGCTGCTTCACTGTTGTTCTATAGTATATACTAGTAATTATTTCCTCCTGAATCTACCAGTGCAGGGAATGAATATGCTATAAGGACCTGCATTATCAAATTCTTACAAAATAACAAATTATACTAAAAGTCAAGAAAAAAGTGGTACATGCCACACATGGACTTAGCCTTATTCAATAGACTGTGCAGTTGGAGAAGTAAATTCAATTTCTGTAAAGCTGAGCCACTTTACAGGCACTAGAGGAGTTTTTGACCATTAAGACACACTCTACTGTTATTGTGATGCTTAAAATGGCTACAACGTATCATCCTATAAATCTAAGTCCCACAAAACAGAGGGCTCTGAGGGGATTCCAGTCTGAAACAGGCAGGAATTAATGACCTTCAGGTTCTATGCAATGGTGAGATTCCAAAACCCTGATTTCAGGAAAGAGGTCAGAGAAAAGAGGAGGAGGAAGGATGAACAAAGGCAGAGAAGAATTCAAAGGACCAGGAGAAAGCTAGACCAGAAAATATCTGCAAGGGCCAGGGATGTAGCCCAGTAGCACGGTACCTGTCTGGCAAGTGTGAGGTCCTGAGTTTGGACCCCAGTACCACACGTAAAAAAAAAGAACCCCCCCAAAAATCCAAGAAGCACCTGCAAAGTCCATGGGGAGGATTAGACACCAAGGAAGTACAAGGTACAAAATAAAAGACTGGATGGGGGAGTCAGCCTAGTTCTCAGCACATGACTCCTCCCCACAGAATACACTGTGAATACACTTCTGTATTCACAGTCAGTTGGTCATATGGATGTGTGAACGCCAGGCTTCCCACACTTGACCTTATCCTCATTTAGGAAGCCATAAACAACACAGCAAAGCCTCCCCAGCTGAAAAAGCGGGCACCCAGCATCTGCTTTGATACACTCCAAAGAGATGCTGTTCTGAGTGCAGAGAGTGGGAAATGGAGGAGGCTGAGTTGATAATTATGGACACTGAATGATTTGGGAATGAGTTCTCTTCATTCTTTTCTAATTTTATGCACAGCTGAAAACTTTCAGCATATAAACTTGTAGAAACACAAGGAGGAAAGGAAGCTCAGGGGCAAGACAGAGGGCGCCGAGCATCCTTCAAGCTCTGATTCCACGGTGCGGTCCTCTTCTTGCCTGGGGGCCCTTGCTGGGAAGATGAGACCCAACACCGAGTTGGGTGTGTGCTGCCTGGTGCACCTGCTGAGGTGCAGTTCTTTGGGCAGATGTGAGCGCATATGCACTTTGCTACTGTGAGCTCTTCCTGCGCCAGTGCATGGCCAGAGGATGGATGTAGGCTGCTGTTGGAGTAGGGATTTCAACATTGCCTTATAAGGGGTTTTGCATTCCTGCCAAGAGCGGCCCAGATCATCCCTGTCGCTGTCCAACACCAGAATGGAGGCAAAGCTCCACGGTGTCCAATGCACTGGACGACAGAGTGAAGCCTCTGGGTCAACAAGAGTAGACAGGAGAGGTCATGGAACAGGATCTCAGGGCACTATCTCAGGACAGGAGACATGAGGATTTTCAAAAAGACAGGAATGGCATTGCTTTGTTTAAATATTTGTTTAATACAGGCCTTCTTCCTGGCAGACTCTGAGTTCCTTGAGATCAGGGACTGCTTTATTTAATTTTGCCAAGGGCAATGCAGGAGCTTTGGAGATGTTTACTGAATTGGAATAAAGTCGAATTGAAAATGGACAAAATAATCATTAAAATACACAGAGGGATTTAACTTGCTCAGTCTCCTTGTGCAGACCTCAGATCTACCCAAGTATTCTCTGTCTCTCTGTCTCTCTTTCTCTCTCTTCTCCCCATCATCTTCTATCTCTCCTCCCCAGGAGGGATAATTAATAATTCAGTGAACAATAGTGCATTCTGATAGCTAAAAATATAACAGTTTAATTGACATTTGTTTCTGCTGCAGCACAACAGTATTGCATTTTCCCAGGAGGGTAATTTTCCATGGCTATTCCAGGTTTCTTACAACAAAACCAATCAATCCTGGGAAAACCTGAAAGCTGTTGGTTAAGAAAGAAAAATGGTGAAAAAAAAAAAAAGAAAATGAAAAATGGTGGGTAATGGATTTGGAACAGACACAATCTCGCAATCATCATGTTTTAAACACTGAGATTTATTTAGGATTTTGTGGACTCATACATTTTTAGGATAAATTCTAATTTATATCTGTATATAATAGGCAAATATATAATACAATAAATTGCATTTGTACACGTAAATACAAAATTTGAGGTAGGGCCTCAAGAATGACTCTGTAAGTGAATAATACACAGTTTATAATATGTACTCTAGAAGATATCTGTGATGCATCATTTGTAACATAATATATTTTCTTCATGTACAATCAATGAAAAAATATAAGGACCTGATTAGCAAACATATCTTTATTCATGTGCAACAGTTCTCACATAAGATGCTTGCATTTAGGATATTATCTAAGTACACAATTCAAGAAGTAACCTATTCCTTGATAGGTCCACAATAAAGTGCAAAAAAAAAAGACCAACATATGAGACAAAACAATTCCCAGTGATTACTAAGTATCATCTGAACAACAAAATACACCTGTAAGGCAAACAGTCACCTGAAGATGTATTTCATTCATGGTGGGCAAATCAAACCACCGCTCACTCTTCAGAAATGATGAATATTCAGTCTGAAAACACTCTTTGGCTGCAGGCTGCTCCGATATGAACCAAGAAGAGGCCACAACTGATAATCTCTTGCCTTTCCGGACAATCGAAGTAAAATCTGGGCAAGACAGGAAGCTTCATTTTCCAAATCTCAGGGTCACTTTGTGGAAAAATGCACGTTGAGATAGAATCACCTGCTTTTGCTTCCAGCCTGCAAGTTTTCTATGTGACAGCCAATGTGAAGCACAGGAAATGTTCATCTGTTGGCCATGACCTTTAGTCCCTGCAAAACAGCCTGCCTTGCAGGGCACCTTCACTCATGTCATCTGCCTCAAAGAACCACATTGCAAGTGCAAATCCAGGAGCGACCACAGCAGTGTGAATTTGCCACCACCCACACCAAGCAACAGCTTTTGTGCACACCTCTGGGAAGAGGACAGTGGCTGATAGTCAGGGGACAGAGAAAAAGAAAACTGATTTTTAGGCATGGGAAACCATGTGATAGGAGAAGGTCGACAAGAAGCAGCGAGGCACACATCAATCAGAGGGCAAAAACATAAACCAAACCCAACTCCCAACGCCATGGTGACATAAAGACAGCTTGGGTCTGAACCAAGGATCATTTTTTATACTCTTTGTAAGGTTCTACTCACTGACATACAAGCTGATTACATTTCTTACAAATTAAAAACACATTTGACATTTCAAAGGCGTTGAGGTCATTCAGATTTTTCAATGATCACAGATTTCATGCAAGAAATAAATACACTGGAAAAAAAGAAGCTATTACTAAAGACACTCACACATGACAATCACAGCACAGGACAAAAAGATTAAAAGTTACTAATACACAAGACATATATTTGCATAAGAGGCCACAACCCCAATAGTTAAGAAATATACGTGTTTTTCTCTTTTAAGGAAATTTCAGGGATACTGTTTTCAATATGGCTTGTTTTCTCTGAATGGGTTTCTGACATCTGTCAGTATTAGGAAATAATTTCACATGTAGAAAATGCCCCACATCTGCACAATGACTCAAAGAGAGTCTTTCCTAATCAACTCCGTCTTTCCTCAGGTGGAAGGGAACATCTCAGGTGGCAGGATAGAGCAACACTATTCATTTTATTTTTTTATTCATTTGGGGACTTTTTTCTTCCCATTGACTGTGCATTTCAATAGCATAGAAGCAGTTCATCTGGCCAGATACATCTCTGCCAAATCCATGGGAAGCAACACGCTACAGACACATGACACCTGGGCAGACCTGGAAGGCTAAGTCATCCTGCTACAAAAGCCTCAAACTCCAACATGGCTATAAAAATTGACAGAACTAAATTTAAAGGCTCATCATTTCCAGATAAGTTCGGAACCCGTCACCTGAGCAAGTCTCTTTAAGCAAGCTGTATACAAAATTTGAAAATCTTAGGGCACAGAAGTCAGCAGGGGAGCCCAGTTGGTCAACAGGCCATGACTGGGTTTTGCTGGACAAAGCCCAATACACACAAATGTAGTGTAGCTACCCCAAGATGCCAGACACACTGCCTAATGAGGAGTGTCCTTTCTCACAGCTGAGCTAGCTTTCAGTTTGTAAATGGCAGTAGACATGGAGGTTCCCCTATTCTTGCAGTCAAAAAGACAATAATTCACAGAAGTGGGGTTGGTGTCCAGAATCAGACTCAGTTTTGGTCAACAGGCAAAAAGAAAGCCAAAATCCATTCATTCTGATATGATCAAACCAGTGCCATGAGAGAATGCTAATTAGTCTCAGACCTTTTCTTCCACCTTTGGACTGGAAAGGATGCAGATAATTTCCAGGCCCAACTCATTCCTCCCTACCTCTCTTCCAGACATCAACTATTGAGGCTAATTTTTGGTACTACCCTGTGACATCTGCTATGGGAACAGGGGCTCCTCATCAATATGGCTTTCTCGGGGGAAATTTGATGTCAGACAGGTCACGACAGCAGACTCTGGACAGGCAAAGCCACACCTCAACCTCCTGGAAGTGAGCTTAGGAGAAGCCTGAGGTTCAGTTTCTGTGAGAGAATCAGCCAGGTCTAGCTTTGGGAGACAAGAGGAAGAGGACAGGAAGAGAGAGGATCAACATACTGCAGACAAGACATGAAAACCTACAGCTCAAACCCATTTGTGTTTTCTTTCCCAACACCTCTCAGAGGCTACTCTGGAAACCTAGATATTCACTGCTTTGTAGGCAAATGGTGATGCTCTTTGCACTAAAGAAGGAAGAGTGTAGGAAGAAGTCCTTTAGACACTTCAGATACAAATGAAGTCATCTTTCTAAAACATTCACACTGAAGGCTGTTGTTGGGTTTCATTACAGTGGGACCAGGTGAAAATGCCACATCAATATAAGATTTGAACTGAAAACTTTGCCTGAGACCCTGTAATATGAAGACAAATGAAGAAGAAAATGATTAAAATGGTCTCCTCTAAAGGAAACAGTTGTAGGTTTAGATATTAATACTATAAGGGACAAAAAATGCCCAGACTACACTATTCTAAACTCACCATCTCCATAGTGATTCCTAAAATATTAATAAGGACAGAAAACACCACTACAAGTACACACTACATAAGCACATATCATATTTTTAAAATTTCATATATATGTGTTCAGGATACAAGAAGATAATACAGGTTACGGCTTCTCCAGTCTCTGCAGACACATGATTCAGTCTCATTAGAGTGCAGTTACAGTCAGCACTATGAGTAGGAAACACTTAAAATTGAATTGGCTAAATGTAGTCTTAAAAGCTATAGTCTTAACTGGATCACTCACTACTTGCCTAAGCTGCAATTATCAGAAATTTCTGTAAACACAGTGACCTAAGATGTGCTACTAGAGCAGCAAAAGTTATGATTCCTTTCCATTAAACTCTTCATGTCGTTGATTTCTCCATGACCACAGGTGGCATCTACTGTGAATGAAAATGTTGAGTGAAAACTGAGCAACTATCCATCTTTCGAGAGTTTGTGTCTTACCCATATAAAATATCGACAGAATGAGGGTATGTCTTGTTTTCCCAGAGGCTGAAAGACAAAGTATCTACAGCCTAAAGAAAGACACTTAAGAGAAGCAACACAGGCCCATGACGTTGAACCATGATACTAAATGTCAGACAGAAACCACAGTGGAGCTGTACTGCAAACATACAAAATTCGGCACAAATTATAGAATGGCTTCTTGTATAGGGAGGAGAAGAAATGACCCAAAGATCTCACAAATGTGGTTATTTAAAAAGAAAAGAGGACTAAGGGCAAAGAACAGACACTTTCTCAGCCCCACAGCATGCAGGAGTGGAGCAACTGAATTTGTGGTATTCTTGCTCCAAATGAGGAAACCAGTCGGATAATGGCTGGAACTACGAACTTACCAGCCTCGGTGGTGTTCGCATCTATCAGCTTTGCTTTATATTCAAAACAACACCTGACCATCACTTTCCTGAATGGGGCCTGAATGAAGTCACTGCGTTATGTGGCTCAGCTATGCAGTGCTGATGTGTCCAAATGAACAGTCCTGAAATTCTGCCATTCTGTGCCTGGCATTCCCATGACAATGCATAATAGATCCTCCTCCAGTAACCAAGCCAAGTACACCTCCTAGTGCTCACGAGCCAACAGGGCCCGAGGGAAGAGACTGCTCAGGGGACCAATCCTCCCAGAAATGGACACCGTGGATGCAAACGAACAGTGCTTCAAGTGGTCCACAGAGCTCTCACTATAGCATGCGACATTAGGTCCTACTTTTCTACATGACCACACTCATGCATGGTTGTGAACCAAGATATGGGGAAGGGGAGAGGAAGAAAACTCAGAGGGAACCTGGGAACAGTCTTGAGGGGAGGCGGAGGGAACAAACAGGGCTAAAATCTGGACCATTCCACACTGCCAGACTAGCACTGGGTGCCCAGTTCCAAATCCTTGACTGGTAGTTTGAGTCCCAGGGAAGAGGTTCCCAGAGGGTCGATCATGTTCTTGTAACGTTCCCCACGGTGTTGAGCTAAGAATGGACCCCAGTCCGGCTGCGGTGAACACACCAACTTCAGCCTCTGCAAAGAAGACAAAGACACTCGAAGTTAAAGAAGTGATACACCTTCACCCAATGGCGACCATGCCCTTGGGACCACATTTGCCACAGCCCTTGTTTAGGCCCAAACTCCTCACTCAAAAGAAACAGCTAGGCAGATCCATCCCATTAATGAACCAGCCCAGGGTTAATAAGGAGACTCAGTTTGGTTCACTTCAAACTATTTACCTCACTCTGCAAGAAATATTACAACTGCTGCATGTTTGTCTTACACAAGATTAATAGAGGATAAAGGGCCCAGATTTTAATTATACCTCTTTTCCCTCCAAATGAAGAGAATCTGAGAACTACGGTATGTAAAGATGTGTGCTCAATTACTTTTGTTCTGTAGTCTCAACAGTGGATTGCTCCATCAAAATAATTGGATTTGTTTAGCATAGTTCCCCAAAATATATAAATGACCAGGAAAAATAATCCAAAGATACACTGCCAAGAGTGAGCAAAGGTTTTAATGATCTGTTGACAAAAAATATATGCTTGTGCCTTGGTTTAGTAGTGTGGAAAGCTAAAAATAATGGGAGTGTCTCTACTCCTTCAAATGAAATTTTTATGGAAAACAATTTGTCTGGAACATTTGCCAGAAAAAGGGAAAAAAAATATTTCTGACTATATAAGAGGGAATAATTATATGTTTATTACCTATTAAAGCGAAGCTGGTTCTTATAGCTGTTAGTTTAATCTCCTCTTAATCATCATTTTGAAACCTTTGTGTCCCCAGTCAACCATAATAAATTTATACAGCTGACTCACTGCTTTAGAGAATCAAGCCTAAGACAGCAGACGCAGGAGCTAAACTGGGTTCTGCTTCAAGGAAAGAGACTTCTGGTCTCACTGTGGGGAAGGGGGATCTGGGCCAGGCATGAGCCCTCTCTGGAGAAAAATGGGGCCACCGCTGCTTTATCTGAAGGCCACGAAGAGTGAGATTTCCTGAGGATGCAAAGGCTTCGGTAAGATTCTGGGCCTCCGGAAGGTATGAACTGCGTCTCCGTCTGCAGGCCGAGGAGTTTGGAAGCTACCTGTCTCTTGGCAACATTTGTTTTGTGCAATCTCTGTGTACCTTGTCCCCATCCTGCTTCTCCTCCCCCGCCTCTTCCTTCTATCAGTCTGGCTCCTGAAAGCAACGTGCCCCTGACTGCTCTCTGCCCTCTGCTGACGGATGTTTCTTCTCCTTGGTCTAGTCCAGTGCTTCCCAAACTTGAGCAGGTAGCTGGATCGCCAGCAGCTCATGCCAGAGTTCCATTTCCTCCATATTCTGGCTCAAAGAAAGCTACCTGTGGCTCAACAAGCAGCAGTTTCCTTCTGCCCCCTGTGGAGGGACTGCGGTGGGCAGGGGAGGGAGTGGGAGAAGTTTCTTTCCTTTACAAGTGGGAAACAGGTCCAGCAAGGGGCTGATGAAGAAACTCAGTCCCATCCTACTCCTGGGACTGCTGGGACTCTCAGTAAGTTAGACTAGTGACACCAATCAACTCAGACCCACAAGGACAAGAGGAGTAGTCCTGATTTTGAGTTTAATGGTAACAGATGTGTGGGATGGATGAGGCTTAGACAGAGAAGATCAGGGGAGGGAGGTTGCTGAAGTGTGGTTAAAAATGAGACACTGGGACTTAAACGGTGGCTGAGGGAAGAGGGGGAGGGGGCTCCGGGAAAGAGGAGACACCAATCATTTATCCCCAGAGCTGTCACCACACTGAGGAACAGGATAACAGAATTCGGCCTGCCAACTGCATGAGCCCTGCCATTAGAGGAATGATACATAATAAAAATGAGCTTAATAAAAATGGTGGCAACAGTAATCACTTAATCACCAAATCTCCTTCTTGAACTGTTTACAGAATCTCGAGTTTTAATGCAAAGAGCTTTTAGGGGTTGTCCCTTGGGAGAGGATGGCTGGGGGAAGAGGAGGGTGAAATTACCTCAATAAATCTGCCAGGGGCCAGATGCATTTTTATCACAAACATAATTGGGATCCAGATAACGGAGCAGGCCAGCATCAGCCATCCCAGCACCATGGACCAGTTAGGGTAGCGATAGGAGCCGTAGGTCATGGGCTCCCACTGGTAAAAGCTGAAGCACAGGATAAACTGGGAATAAAATAGAAGCATATGCATTAGGATGGTGATGTGGATGGCTCATTCATCTCTTACCTCATCTTATACCTATGTTTGCCCTGAAATGGAATTTTCCAAATGAAGAAACTGAATTTCAGAGCAACGAAGATAACGCACACTCAGTGGCTGACCCTGCGTCTGCTGTCCCCTGGGAGCTGAGCCTCACGCACACACGAGTTTGCATGGAACAGGCCCAGAAGGCGAGCGGAAAGGACGTCACCTGAAGGACTAACAGGGGAGGTGGGTGTGGTGGGAGTTTTTGAGAGTTTGCTTTTGCCTTCTATAGTGGATGATCAAGCTTTCACTGTAAGAAAGAAGCTTGTGAAATTTATGAGTTTTAATTTTTAACATCTTGACTCCACTTGGCTTGCTTCTTGACTAGGGAATGGCCCATTCCAGAGGCAGCCACTAAAGCTCATACTCAAAGTGTTCCCCGAGCAGTGACTGAGCCAGAAGCCTGGTCCTATAATAAGCTGTGGGACACAGAAGAGACTGAGCACCTCCCCCTCAACACACTCAAGGTGAACAGGCGCCATTATCCAGAGACCAATGGGATAATCTTGGCTCCTCCACTAATTGGTTGAGGGACCTTGATGTCTCAGACTTCTCTGCTCTGAGGTGGATATGGTTTGCACCCTGCCCAGAGCACAGGGGGATTCTGGGAACAACTGTCTTTATTGACTCTAGAGGGCCCTGAAGCCTCAGAGAGGTCACACTGCATTCTCTGCCCATTGACTTGGTAGCTGCAAGCTTGGGCTGGCAACAGCACTGAGATCTCCAGGAGGTTTGGCCAGCACAGCTGAGAACACAAGACCAAGAACAGAGGTGCCTGCAGAGGTGAAGGGAGGGCTTAGATGCTCCAGCCAAGCCTTCTGGGGACATTTCCCAGAGAAAATTATGTGGCTCCCTGTATTTAGCCTGCCTGTCACTTCAGCCCAGAATTATTGTCCGCTTGCCTTCCCATCTTCACTTCTCTCATCCTACCATAAACTACAAAATAGCCGCCCAAAAAATCATTGCAGGAAATTATGTCAAGGAAAATAACATGTGGAAGTATTTTTGGAAAATTGTGAGGCACTATATAAATGTAAAGCATTTGTATTATTGTTGCAAAGCCCAGACTGCCAGAGAACCCGATTATTTCAATGTAATAATAATTCGATGTATTGATTCAAAACAACACGAGCCTGAAGATAACTTTTTTTAAAAAAATGCTCCTATGGGAAGATGTCTACCCTAGGACCTTTTTAAAACATTTGTCCTTTAAAGTTATATTCCTTATTAAAAAGTCTATTGGAAGTATTGCCTAATGTAATTATGGAGAGCTGCTCCATTTCATTTACTATATAAATAGCAATGCATCTGCTTATGTGTGTGCATAACTCAGTAACGTGATCTGACTGTGGATACAATAATTGCGTGGGGAATATTTATAGCTCTATAAATCCATGAAGGCATGTGTAAAAATGATCAATTTTATTTCAGGGGCTCTAAAGCAATTTAAACCCATCATCTTAGCCCATTCCCACACATCACAAATATCCATTTTACAGAAGGGTAAATGGCAAAATGTAGGCATTAAGTTTGGTCCTTTGATACCCATTTCTAATTGCACAAATGTCACATTAACCTTAGGGGCACAAACGTGTGCTTTGCTAACCTTACTCCTCCTGCCAAGTCAGTTGGGATAAATCCCTGTCCTCTGGTGGGCTCAACCATGAGTGATGGTGTCGTAGCCACTAAGTCAGGCCCACCCTGATCTTTGGCTGAATGGCAGCCAAACAAGGTACTGGAGATTCACGGGTTGGTAATGATAGGGGAACTGGCCACTTCTGATTGTCCCTTGCTTCTCAACCACACAGATCTCCTTCCCCATCTCCAGGAAGACTCTCCTTGTCATGTTTGTTTTTTTTTTAAAAAAATAATAATGGTGTATGTTTGCAACACATGATAATTGTACTTGTCAGTCTTGTTTCTTAAGCAAAGCATAGATCTTAAGCTAAAATGGAAGGTCTTAATCTGGTTTCTACTGCCACCTACTGGGTTGATCAGAGGTTATAACTTCCTTGGGATTTGCCAACCTGACACAGGAAAGAAGCCAGAGTAGGAAACAGCCCTTGGGCTAGAGAAGCCCAAAGCAAGATCTCCCTTCAGGAGAGATCTTGGAGAAGATCTCTTGTGCTTGGAGAGTGGAGTGAGGAAAAACATCCCTCATAGCAAATCACAAAGGTGACAAGATGTGAATGAAGCCCCTGCACTGCTTACTGACACAAGAAAGGCTCTGATCTTTAGAGATGATTTGGATGATCCCTACATGCTACCTTCACATGGAGGATAACAAGATAGTCCTCCAGAGACGGAAAAATGAACAGCAAAAGTCCAGTGAATGCTATCTTAGCTGTAGAGCAGGTGCCCCGAGCACTGGTTGGGAGTGTGAGTTCTGGGGCTGCTCTGCCTGGGTTCAGATCCAGCCTGTTGCTAATTATTAGGCTGACAGCACTGCGCAATTCACATAACCCTGGACTTTAGCTCCTGAACTGCAGGGTGGAGTTCATTACTACAGAGTCTGCTACATTGGATGCGTTACAGTTCACACCAGAATGTACCCCAAGTCCTCATGAGTTCAGAGGCAGGGCTTTTAAAAGGTGATTGGATCAGGGATATGCTGTGCTCATCAGTGAATTCATCCATTGAAGAATTCAGAAGTGGCTTATTGTTGGGAGCTAGGGACTGGTCAGAAGAGGAGGGCTCCTGTGGGCATGAAACGGAAGGATACGTCCAGTCTCTAGCTTCTCTCCCTGCTTCTTGTTCTGCCCTGACTCAGGCAGCCCTCCTCCACCAGACCCTTTCACCATGTCTTTCTTGCTCTGGAGCCACTGATTTTAGAGTGAATGCTCTAAAATCCATGAGCTGAAATAAGCCTTATCCTCTTTTAAGTTGTAGTGTCAAGTTTTGCATCGCAGTGACAGGAAAGTGACCAAGACAGGGCTGCTGAGGGAGACAGACAAGGCACCATGACTAGAGCCTGAAACATGATAGCATGTGATACATGTGGGCTTGATCGCTATTTGCATCCAGGTCACAAGGCAGATACATATAACAGGAAATCCTCCAGGGGGTGCTCCAACACCTATGCATTTGTCGCAGCTCTGCACCTGACCAGCTAAATATCATCAAGCAAATGTCAGTTTCCTCGCCTAAAATATCCACCCCACCAACTTCTCCAAGTCAAACAGTGGCACACATATGTTCAGATGTAACTGCCACATACGCATGCAAGGCACTAGCCATGTGAGAAAGCATGCAGTCCTTACAGTTAGAATGGTTGGGGTTACAAACGCCCAGCAGACTTTCCAGAAAATGTTGGGCTGGAATCCAATCATCATCTCTATGTCTTCGCAGAATCTTTGCAAGCCTGCAAGGAGAGAAGCAGAGAGCAAGGATGAGACTCAGAGGCCTCAGTGAGAGGAGGCATGTGCTGGAGCCCCTCTCTCAAGCACCACTGGCTGGGGATGGCCCAACCTGCTGTCAATTTGACCTCTATTATGAGAGAATCATCAAATGGCCTGTTGCCAGGAAGATTAGGGCAAATCAAACATTTAAGTAGATATTAAATACTCTCTGTGGTGAGGTACAAAAATGTCAGGCTGCAGTGACATATAGAAAGCTCAGTTCCAGCCCAGGTGCCTCAGCACTGCCACAACCTGGAATGTTCATTTATGTGGCTATTTTCTGAGCTGACTTCATCTACTTAGAGACAAGTCTGACAAAACCAGTTAAGACTGTGGTCAATAAAGAGAGTGTCTTGTGAAAGCCTCGAGATTCAGAGCAAAAACTACTGTATATTGTTTTACTGCCCCCCATCTTGCCAAGATTTATGGATTCCATAAATCTCTGGGTAAATCATGATGAGCAAGAACCAACATCAGTTCCATGTGGCCATCACTCATTTTATCTCAACCAAAAGAGGTCTGTCTGGTCACACAGCAACATCACTTAAGTAGAAGATAAAGAAGACAGTTATTGTCCTGGGCCACATAGCCACCATCCCTCTACTCTCTCTGCTCAGAAAGGTTTTGAAACCACTCCTTGAATGGAAAAGCCCTTGAGGCGTGCTTTAGAATTGAATGGCTTCCTGTGTTCTTTCCTGAGCTTGTTAGAAGGGCAGCCTTCTCAGAACTGTGGAATCAATAATGCCAAGCAAACCCTAGAGGTTCTCAAGGTCAAGTTCCTTTGTATTCATCAATTCTGAAAAGTCCATCCAGCTAGACATTCAAGGTGTGTGCCCCTTGTGGAAAAAAGAAAGTCCTAGTGCACTCACTCTTGGTGGAAACATAATTAGTACAATCCTTGTGGAAAACCTCCTGGAGGCATCTCAAAAAAATTAAAAATAAAGTTACCATATGATCCAGCAATCCTGCTTCAGGGGAGTTAGTGAGAGGATTTGAAATCAGTCTGTCAAAGACACACGTGTGTTCTGACGTTTACTGCACCGTGATTCACAACAGACCCGAACAGCTCAAATGATGGGTGAATAAAGAAAATGTGGCATATACAAATGATAGTATTTATCCTTTAAAAAGAGGGAAATTTTGTCATATGCAGCCTATTGAGTTGAACTGGAGGACATTACGCTACATGACATAAGCCAGGCACAGAAAGACAAGTACAAAGTGACCTTACTCATACACGGAATCTTTAAAGACGGAGTTCATTGGAGCAGACAGCAGAATGATGGGAATCAAGGATAAGAGGTGGGGTAATGGGTGATGTTGACTAAAGGGTGCAAAGTATCTGAGGTGATGAATACATCCATTAGCTCAATTCATTTATACATATATCCTGTACCACCCTTCATTCCATAAATATACACAACCATAACTTGTGTAAAACAAATAGGTATTATTTGTAAAACAAACAGGTATAAGTTTAAAAATAAGTGTTACTTCTCCGATGTATGTTATACTTTAACTGTAAAGTTTAGCAGAAAAAGGCCACTCCAGCCACCACCTTCAAAACCATGATGCAGGATCATTTACACCCCTCCGTTCCTTGGACTCGCTTCAGTCTCCTGCCAAGCTCAGAAGTCAGCTAGACCTCTTCACTGAAGCTCTGCTCTCCCAGACAGAAGCTAGCACAGTGTTCAGCCGAGCTCAGGTTTGCATTGTCAAAGCCTGGACAAGGGGATGTCAGGGAGCAACTTTTCTCCAACTTCTCACTGCAGCCAAGTTTCCTGCTCTACTTAAGGGCAAGTCTGATAGTGGTCCAGGGACAGCACTGGACCTGAGCTAGGATCCAAGATCTGAACCCCAGTGCCGCATCGAATCCACGGTGTGGCCTGGGTAAGGCCTTTCCTGTCTCTGAGTCTCATTGGTTGATTGATAGGACTGGGCCAAATGAACTCACAAGGAGCTGCTCAGGGTACAGAGGCTCCAGGTTGTTTCCTTGGGTCAATAGGCAAGAAATAGATGCTTTGCAGTGTGATACTTTACCAACTTCAGATTGGTTTGTTTGCTCCTTTTAGTATTTTTTTTTTTTTTGAGACAGGGTCTTACTTGTTTAGGCTGGTCCTGAACTCAGCCTCAAATTTAGCAATCCTCCTGCCTCTGCTTTCCAGCTGCTGGGATTATAGGCATGAGCCACCATGCCCACCTGGTACTAATGGCTGGTCGGCATGAGTCACCATACCTGGCATAGTTGTATGTGGTAACCGAGGATCAAATCAGGGACCTTGCACTTACAAGGCAGGTGCTGGAACCACTGAGCTAAATCCCAGGCCCCTTCTTTTAGTAATTTATCAAGCACCTTCTGGACACTATATCCCATAAATGAAAGTTGGGGGACAGAACTAAAGAAACAGAAGTCAAAGTTGAAGCCCTAAAAATCACACTGAAACTCTGAAAACAGGCCTCAGTTCTGTGTGAGACAGAGAGGGAGATTCTAGAAACTTCTGCAGTTAGCATCAATCATGATGCCCTGCTTCCTCTCTAGTAAACCATCCCCAAGAAATGGTGATGTGTGGTTTGACTAGGGACACTGATATGAGAGGGCTGGCATCAGACCTGAGAAAGACAACTAGCAGTTCCTCTCAGAGAAAGGAGACCGTGGCAGCGCATCCAAGCTTCCCTAGAGGCGAAGGAGCGGCATCACAAGTTGAGGGAGGAGAGGATGGGGTGCTCAGTTTGTAGCAAGAGGCACCTTGGTGCAGAAGCACAGTCTCAAGGTGGAGCGTTGAAAAGCTTGGGTCCTGGGGCCACTTCAGATCCGCAAAGTCATCTTCCTCTTTGGGCCTCCCATGGGAATTACGGATACCTGATCTGTGACTCAGACAGCTCAATCCAGGGACTGCTATCTGTCCTGCCAATCTCTAGGCTGGCCCAGCAGATGCAGCCTAGAGCACCAGCCAGAGGCCACCATGTGACCTCCCGCCCTGTGCCCACTGCTGAGGCAAGCTCTCAGGGTCCCCTACCTCTGCCTTCCTCAAGGGCCCCAGCTCATAACCAAGTTCTCACCTGAGTCTCTACGTGTATATGGCTATCTTCACTTTAGGCCTTTATTCAGAGGGCTTCCCCTGCCTATTTCATGCTCTGCTGATCCAGGGCCACTGGCCTAAGAGGCCAAGTTAAAGCATCAAACTGTTCAGGGATCCTTGAGCACATGGAAGAGATTTGAGTGTTGCATGACTGAGTCTAGAGGGTCAGACAGCAAGTCATCAGGCCCCAAAAGAGCTCTGATCAACTGCTCTTCCATGACTAGTCTGAATTAGCAGAAAAACAAGGGACTGGAGGAAGGTAGTGAACTCATGACTGCTATTCTAGACTCAACAAACAGAAGTGAGATTTAGAAATAAGTCTCCATAGCAACCACACACAACCACCCCAAACTGGGAAGTGAAGGACTTGCTTCACTTTCCTCTGTGCAACTCTGGGGCTTCACCTTTGTCAACCACACCCTGCCCTGCTCTGGACAGAATCTTGAGTGAGGGGCTTCTTGGGGTGGGACTGTTGGGTTCTGACCCTTGAGTAACGCAAATGTACAGGCCCTCTGCTCAGAAGGATACTGCACCCAATTAAATCGCCCCTTGTACTGCCTGGGAATTCTTAATTTTTTAACAGGAGATTCCAAGTTTTTATTTCATATTAGGTCCTACAAATTATATCTCAATACTATGTGTACCTATTACAAGTGATTCTTTTTTCATCCCTGAAACCAGAAGTCTTCTGTGCTAACCAGATTTTCCCCGCCTTGGTTGGGAATTCAGCCTAATATGCCCTATGTTTCAATGTTCATTTTTTTATATTACTTATCTCTGAGATACCGCCTTCTCAAAGTTTTCCTTACTCTACAGGTCCTGCTTTAGCTCTGGACAGCACAGAAGCTTCCAGCCAGGAAGCCACACTTAGCATTGACCTTCTTCTCTGTATCTTCACCAGCTAGCTAGAAATCTCCACAAATGTGGAAGATTAGCTGCCTCCTCCCTGTTTTGACAAAAGCACACAGTAAGCTCTTCAAACACCTTTCCATTTACTCACACATTTTACCTGCATGAGTTATGAATGGACTGGAGCCTCTTGTTGTTAATGTTTACTGAGCCCCAGCAAATGGAGCTTGGGAGCCCTACATCCTACAGTGAGAGGTGTATACAGTGCCAGAAAAAATATCAGTGGAAACAGAACTCAGGTGGAAGGAAAAACTAGACTTGGATTTGTAGAGTTCTAGGTAAAAGTGTTTATTATTGGCTTCCTTTCTTTTTATTTGGCACTTTATAAGTCCTACAGAGTACAGCCAGGAGGACAAGCAATAGGAACTACAAGTAGACTTATTCCATTTTGTAAAAGCCAAGGCCTGGAGGGAATCTAACACCCCACACCATCTGTGGGAAGAGACAATCCAGGGGTGAGACTGATGGAAAAAATCAGACTCAAACTGCCTCATGAAATGGGAGAGTTTGCATGCAGGACAGCCAGGCTTGGCTGTGCCATCACATTGCTCCTCAAGCTAGAAAGTCTCTAGACTGGTTTCCAGGAAAAGGCAAACCACTACTTACTTCAAAGCGATTCTACTTTGGGAAAAGTTGGTGATAAGGATCACCAAGCATTCTATGCATTCTCCAAGAATGCCACTTTTAAACCTGAAGATCTCAGCAAGGCTAGCAACTGGCCTTTGAGTGGTGCTGGCCTCAGAACTTTAACCAGCTGTTTCAGTCTCATGATAAAAACTTGAAAATTGTATCCACTGAGTATTAGACAGAGAATGGCATCCTCAGGAGTCTGGAGATTATTACAAATAAGTAGAAAACACAAATCCCTACAACTCTTTGGCTTATTTCTGAAATTCTGCAGCCAGGAAAGCAAGGCACCAAATAACTCAGATGTGTTGTTATTCTTTGCAAAAGTTTATGTTCAAATTCCTTATAATGGGGCCGGGGACATAGCTCAGTGGTTCTGGCACCTGTCTTGCAAGCACAAAGGCCCAGGTTCGATCCCCAGTAACCACATAACAATACTGGGCATGGAGACTAACCCCAGCAGCAACCAGTACCACATACCACAGTGCCAGGTGTGGTGGCTCACGCCTGTACTCCTAGCACTCAGGAGGCAGAGACAGGAGGATTGCTGTGATGTGAGTTTGAGGCTGAGCTCAGGGCCAGCCTGAACCACAAAGCGAGACCCTGTCTCAAAAAAAAAACCTTAAAAAAAAAAATTCCTCATACTGACCTTCCACTGCTTCGGGGCCTAAAGAATCCTCTGTCCTCAGGAGTACAATTCACATACCTGTACAGGCTCCTTGTTCATCTCTAACTCTATTAGCCAATCTCCCTATTTCTTCCTGAGATGTACCTCTTAATGCTGCAGCTAGATCCAAGTGTAGCCTGCTGGTGACAGCTGGCCTAACACCAGCACCCTGTGGGACCAGATTTCCTGTTCTAAATAAATTTAGCAGAACTCAGGGGATGAAACAGTCATGATTTATTTATTCCTTCCAAACCAAGAGATCTAGTACCAGTTATATATGAGGGAAAGAGGAGGAAGCTATTTAACATCTAAAGACAGAAATGTTACAAGGTTTCCTGTTTTACAGGAACGGAGTGTACAAATGTGCGTGCTGTCAGTTAGCAGTCAGGAGACAGGTAAGGAGAGGTAGGTGTGGTAACTGTCCGCAGTTGGGTGACTGCTGCACAGAAAGTACTTTCCTGGTGTTCCCAACAGTCCATGCGGTTATATCAGCTTTTCAGAGGCTGAATTTCCAAAGGGGGTTCTCAGGCCTCATCCTTGGTTTTGTAATCTGGGCCAAAAGGTAAGATTCAGCACCCTGGATTTCACAGAGCTTCTGCCGCTCTGCTCAGATAAAAGGAACTTTGAAGCTTCCCCGTCACTCTGAAACTGTATCTTCAATCCCTGCGGGTTCCAGGCTGTCTGATCAGCCAAAAGTGTTGGCAGCCTGGGCTCTGATCTCATCAGGACAGCTGGCACGCCGGCCCACTCCTCTTGCCAGGAACTAAACTCTCCCTGCAGTGGGGACATCCTCTCTAGCCTGAGAAAATTTCCCTCAACCAACACCCAAAAGTGTTCACAGGATCTTCCTGTTTCTGGGATACTCAGTTTTAACATGACAGATTTCCTTCTCCCATCCTGATGTCTGCACAGCCTCCTCCATCTTAATGTTTGTAAAGAAAGCAAGGAGTGACTGAGCAGCTTCTGAGTGGGAAGTTAACAGTTAGATTGAAAGCAAGAAGCTCAAATCAAGGACACATAGAAGTTAAACTGGGCTTCCAGTGTGAAATGCAGAGCTCTACAGGTTCCTCTGGATAGCTTTTCCCTTGGACTTAGAGGATGCATCTGAGGGTATCACATGCTAAACTCCGAGTGACGCCCTGCAGACATCTAGGCACAAAGGGGAGCGGCAGTGCTAAGATTCACTTCTCTGTGCTCACTGGCTACACACACAAGGAGCAGGAAACCTGTTGAAACTTCAAGGACAAACACCTTCACACACAGGGCAAAGAGGAAATCTGCTAGCTCAGCGTGCCTGTTGTTCTTGATGACAGCATCACTGATTATGGGATGCAAGTTGCTATAGTGATGGTGGGAAGAGTAAACTATAAAGGAACTTGAAATCTATTCCTGGTGAAGTTGAGACTGAGACACTGTCAAGCTCCACTTCAAGCTACATAGACTTTGCAGCTACTAAAACCAAGATCTAATCTCACACCTGCAAGGTAGCACCTGCTCCTATAGTTGGCCATTGTCCCCAGACATTATCTACCCACCTGCCAGATCATATACGAGAGGCCAGGTACTACAGATTTTGGAATTTCACCATCAATCACACTTGGTCTCACTATGAAATCTGGGTTACTGTGGTTCTGAGATAAGCTCAGAAAAGTGAAGTGCAGTTTAATGCCATCATTGTCTTGCTGATATAGAACTCTGCTTGCCAGGGTTGCCTCATGAACCTGAGGCTCTGCCTAGTCTATGGGCACAGTGACTCTCTTACCGTACACATAGGAGATCCCCACGAGCTCAAAGATGGCAATGATGACAAGTGCGTAGGAGGCAGCATACGTGTCCACAAGCTGGAACATGTAAATTCCACCCTAAGGAAAGAGACACAGGCACATCAAGGGGGCCTTGGAGCTGGGCTCTGTCTTCCCACTTCCACAGGCAAGCCTCCCTATCTTAGTCAAGGGATCTCCCCTCTTGCCAAATGCACTAATCTTCCCCTGGCCGAGTAGGTAAGCTGGAGACCTTTCTAGGTTAGCAAAGCTGTTCCTAGACCTTGTCTGAGTTAATCACCTGAATACATACCCAGAAAGGTGACTTAACATCTTATTTTTCAAAGACAATGGTCAGTATCTAAAGATGAATATGTGAAGCTACTTGAAATGTTTTGTTTTTGTTTAACTGAGCAATGATCCTTTTCAATTATCCTTTCAAGTCCTATTTGATTCTTTCCATGAAGGGCATTTGATTGCTCTTCAGTTGACTTCCAGATATGGCTGGGAATTCTTCATGCATCCCAATGTTTCTCTACCTTCCTCTTCAAATCTCCTTACCATAGATAAAGCTTAGAAACCAACTCATTCAAATCTATCATGTTACAGAGGAAGTAATTAAGGCTCAGAAAAGTGATTCACTCAAGGTCACAGGGAGAGCAAGAGTGAAGTACACACAAAGGGAGCTAAATTCCTTCTACCAAGACCCCTGGACTGAAAGAGACTCAAGTGACTATGAGCTGACTGACATGTGATGAGTGATAGCTTGGAAATGTGTCCAGCTGGTAAATTTGAAGTTTTATGTTTTCCATGTCTTTAAGTAGGACACACCTGTCTTGTTGGCTCAAGAAGGCTACATCTCAATTACAGAGACACTAGAGGCATCCCTGGTGGCCAAGATGACATATTTCCCTCTGTGGTCAGAATCTAATGAACTGTGCTCTTCACATGGAAATGGTAATGATTTGGCTAAGCTTATAAGGTCTAAGAGGTAAAGGGAGAGGTTACCATTGGCCTGTCACCCACCCGGCCCACCCAAGGCCTGAGCGCCACACCGCTTACCTGAGTGATCATGGGGAAGCCCATGATGAAGAAACAAACACAGCAGCCCAGTGTGAAGACTGGTTTGTGTGTGCGTAAGTACTTGGGAAACTCATCTGAGATGGACGTCACTATGGTCTCAATGGTGGCAAACTGGAACAGTGTCAGAAAAGAAGTGTTTAAGCCAAATGGTCCCGCTCATATGGCCCAAAGAAAGCTCTCTGCATGTCTCACCAGGGAAAGTGTGTTAGAGACTTTTCTCTCACTGCTGAGACAAAATACTCAAAACCCAAAGTTAAAGGGGAAAGATTTAATTCACAGTTCATAGGGGTTCCGTTCATGGTTGGCACAAGACAGGCTGGCAAAACAGGCCTCGCAGAAGAAAAACAATATGGTGCACACAAAGTAGCAACGTCAACAAAGGGACCTTGACACTGTCTTTCTGTTCCATTTATCTCAGATTACTGGGACTGAGGTGGTGCTAACCAATCACTCACATGTAGTGGTTTGGTGATCACATGACTTGAATCCCAGAATCACACACTCTAGATTCACCTGAGGCGTAGGGGATGTCTAGACCTAAACTATAACAGAAAGCTGTGTCTGTGCTAGGTTTGGTTTTGAGGATGGCATTCTGTCCTTGGTTCTGAAAGACCTTTCTGGGGCCCAACCCATAAGACTGTCCAGGAGAACTCAAGCAGGATGTGAGCCCACACTTGCAGCCCCCAGAAAACTCAATGGTCCTTACATTCATCAGGACATTTTAAGCTTGATTTTGTTTTCATAGGATGTAAATTTCTCTCTGCTGGTTACCTTGCATTTGATCTTCTATCACAAGATAAACCCTCTTTGCACCCAGTGACTAAACTCAGAGCTGTCAGCATGATTTGTAGTAGTCTCAGCTCCACAGCCACTTCCCTAAAATTGACTTTATATTATCCTCCCTTATCCAGCCCTACAGAATGTGCGGTGGCAAAATGATGCCAAGGGGGGAGTATGCAGGTTAAAAACTGGCACTGAGAACAGGTAGAGGGAAGGAAGGAAAGACCATGAGTCCCAAAATGCAAGGTTCTCCCCAGCCCTAGACAGGCAGCTCACCATGCCCAACCTGCTCAGGGGAGAACTTTGAGCACTGTAAGCTTGAGTGCTGGACCCGGAGCTGGGACAGGATCTTTAGAAGGAGCCTGGGCAGTGCTGGAAGGGGCAGGGCTCACCATCGTATCAAGTCCGAGAGTGAGGAGCATCAGGAAAAAGATAATGGCCCAGAACGGAGAGAGGGGCAGCCTGGTCAGGGCTTCCGGGTAAACCACAAATGCAATGCCTGGCCCTGGAAGGAAGAAGAGATTGGGTTACAGGCAGGCTCAGCTCACAGCCTTCTTCCCCAGCCCTCCTCTCCACTCAGGTCCTGAATAATTACTTACACACACTGCTCCTATTATTTCTTCTTCATCCTACTCACCTGTACACGTGTCTAAGATCCAGCCACCTCTCATGAAGATAAGATGAGAGACCACATTTTTGTATTGATGAGTTGAGGCCAAATACAATAATTACATTCCAACCTAGTGATTCTCAAGCTAGGTTTATGTAAAGTTCTCTAAAAGCCTAGCTGGAGGAGGCAGGTCCTGGGGCCATGGCCTGAAAGAGTCCATCTCTTTCCCTCCTCTCTTCTTGGTCTTTCTCCACTTCCCGCTGCTTTGCCATGAGCTGTTTCTGCTCTGTGATGCCTGCCGCCACCCTATCATGGAGCTAACTATGGACTGAACCTCTATGAACTGTGAGGCAAAATAAACCTTTCCTCCTTTACTTCTCCGTGTTGGTTATTTTGACTCTGTAAACCTGGAGGAAATGTACTGAATGAAGTCTAAAGACATTTCTGATGCTCACAACCAGGGTGGGGTAGGATAATTACTGGCATCCGGGGTGTCGAGCCAAGGGTTACCACTCAGCCTGCTCCATCACAACGGACAACCTTCCATGGACAAAGGAAAATCCAGGCCTGTTCTACTAGTGCTGATGTTGGGAATCCCTGCTCAGAGGTTAGAACGGACCAGAATGACCTCATTTCAAGGTGTAACTACACTCCCTCCTATTCATCTCTCCAGGGGAAGCATTCACTAAAATGTGCATGTGTCTAACACTTTGAGGAGCTTGTTCTACTTGGTAAAGATAGGTCTCCATCAGTCCACTGGCAATTAGTTGGAGAAGAAGGCAGTGAGAAATTAAGCACAGGTTGGACTTGAGTTTGGTCTGTGAAGGTCAGACAGATCCAGTCCACATCCCGATTCCATCATTTCCCAGCTATGCAACCCCTAGACAAATTTCTATAGGCCTCAGTTTTGCCTATCTACAAAATGGGGATAATAATAACATCTCATAATAGGGCTGTGAGGAAGAAGCAAATAAAAAAGTACCCGACGGGCTGGGGATTTAGCTCAGTAATTCTGGTGCCTGGCTTGCAAGTGGAAGGACCTGGGTTTGATCCCTCGTAACCACATACAACAATACTGGGCATGGAGACTGACGCACACCAGCAATCAGTACCACATACCACAGTGTGGGGAGTGGTGGCTCATGCCTGTAATCCCAGCACTCAGGTGGCAGAGGCAGGAGGATTGCTGTGAGTTCAAGGCTGAGCTCAGGGCCAGCCTGAACTACAAAAAAAGCGAGACCCTGTCTGAAAAAAAAAGAAAAGAAAAGGCACCTAACATGTCGCTGACACTCACCATGGACCATGAACTTGGTAGTTAGGGGGTCCTGTTCAGGCCTTATTAAGAATACCACTCGCTTCCTGATAGGGTGTCTAAACTATTTTTCTCAGCTACAGTAAAGTCCTGCCAGCCCTTCCTACCTGCATCAGGGTCTCACTGGGAAGATCACAGTAACCAAATACATTGAAAGACACAGCAGGTGTGCGCTTCTCTGTTAGTACAAAGCTAAATGATGGCGCGGAGACCAGTGAACATGGGCACAGGGAGGCTTTTCAGTTTTGCACATCTGGAAACCAGAAACCCCAGCACCTGGAGTTTTTATAACTCAAGCATAACAGCATCTTTTAAAACTGGAATTTATCAGGTTGTTAGTTCCTAGTGTTAGCTGGGGCCTCAGAGTATTTAAAATATAAAGCCACAGGCGCCTAAGATATTTCCACTTTACGCATTTATGGAACGAGTTATAGAGCCAGCCTCCAAAAGCTCCTCCATGAACTACAAAAGAAAAGGCTGCATTAGACCATAGTTCAGGACAGGTCTCACTCACAGGGCATGGCAGCCAACACAGTGCTGTGGAGACAGCCAAGCCTTTGCGGACAGCAAGGTCTTAAAAGCGACTGATAGGGACCTTAGAAGCCAATCAGACCCTTTGGGAGATATTGCTTGGGAAGGAGCTTGATTTAAAACCCTGCTTCAATTTCACCTGCTACTTAACATACTTCAGTGAAGGTGCTTTTTTCAAGCTATATTATAGCAAACTGCACTTGCCCAAGGTACCTGGGAAGCAAAGTCACTGGGTAAATGACAGTGTTGAATATGTGAACATTGGTCCGTGGCCTGTCTGATGAGGTGGAGTCCAATCTCTCCCCAGCCACCCTGGGAGAGCGTACAGCCCAGTGACTGAAGAGCAGGACCGTCCCCCACAGATCACCTCCTCCTCGCTGGGGGCTGCAGGGGAGTCACCTGTTCTCTACAACAAACCTTAGTCTCCTCATCTGTGCAGTGGAGATGGTACAGTACTTACCCTCATGGCAATCGATGGGGATCGAGGTGCTGCACTGGGAAAGGGTTTAGAAGCTGTGTGTAATGCAGGGCTCAGCAGACATGTGCCACTGCTGGTCTTCCCACCACTGAGGGGCTGTGTCTGCCAGTATTTGCAGGGACAGAGATGCCAGAGTGGAAGCATTCTTTACCCTAGGGCAGCTCAGAGACACACCAGGCCTCTGGCCAATGCAACACCCCAGGACCCAACACAGTGGGGTGATGCCAGTTGTGATGCCCATCTCAGCTACCATGAGCTCCCCAAGGACACAGCACTGGAGCTTTGAGTGACAGAGCCGGGACCCAGTCAGTAGACACTTTGCTTGCTTTGTTCACAAGGGAGTCACAAACTGGGTGCAGGGGTGCACACATGTAATGCCAGCACTCTGGGAATCTGAGGCTGAGCCCAGCCTAATCGAGAGAGACCCTGTCTCAAAATCTAAAAAGAAAAGAGCTAAGGACATGGTTCAGTAAAAAGGCCCCGGGTCTAATCCCTAGTACTAAAAGGAAAATTTAAAAATCAATGCTAAATGAATCTGAAATGGGTTAAGTCATTACTGAGATTCTGTTTCAGGTGTAACACCAACTCTGAATCTAGCTTAGCAACATGGGGTCAGAAAAAGTGTCCTGAATGTCTATATGCTAATAATGTTGCTCAAGTCAGAAGCAGTGGGGCTGGGATTTACCAGGGGCTGGCCCCAAACGTCTGACAGCATCTGGAGAGCCTCAGTTACGCTCAGGGAAATAAACAAGCTCATGGAGCCCATGTGGGACAATCCATGAGCTCAGCAGTACAGGAATAGCAACCCCGAGGGGTCCCGGCAGAGGCCTGCTGAGGTCTGTCTTGGGTTCAGAGACTGAGTCATAACACAGCTCGTCAAAACCTGCAGAGGTACCCCTGTCCCTGTCCTATCAAGAAAACTGGAAAAGACTTCAAAAAGGAAACTTCAGAAACACAAGCAATTCTGTGCTGCTTTCTACCTAGAGGTTAAATAAAATTCTATTGGAGGCTTTGGGGGTTTTTTGTTTGTTTGTTTCATTTTATTTTTTAGCAACATCTCCCTCCAAATCCCTTTGCCAGGCCAGAAAAAGGCTCAGAACATGCAAGTTCCGTGGCCTGTTGTTGGCAGCTTGCCCAAAGGTTTCCAACAAGCTCAGGTATGTCATAAGAAATAGGAGCCTGACTCAGATCTCTAGAAACTGGGGCAGAACCTGTCTATTTCAACGCCTCTGCTGGGCAGAAATGAGGTTACAGGACGGCTGGGGGTGGTTTGAGTACACACACATACACACACACACACACACACACACACACACCCTGAAGACAAAGCCTTTCACCTCCTCCATCTGCCTCCCCAGGAGTCAGAGCAGCCTCGGCTAGGAGCAAGCATGGATTTGTTGAGCTCCCAGGGCCCCTGTAATTTAGCCATTGCTGCAGAACCAAACACCCTTGGGTTTCACACTCTCCGTGCAGGCTCATTTAGTGCATTAGGGCCCTCTCACTGTGAGGCCACATAGTCATCACTTATCCTTGGGGAGCCAGGAGAGCTCAGTCACCCCACCAAAACGGTGACATTTCTAGCACAGGGCTTTCTCTGTTTCTCATTATCTGAGAGCCACAGCAGCTCCAGGAGAGAGGGTGACCGCTGCGCGTCTGCTGGCCCAGCCCCCACACAGGCAGTCCACAGGTGCCTGAGCGAAGGGCAGATCATAAGGACAGGCCACAGCCACAGGGAGGCCCTCCAAACCTGAGAAGTCCCCAAAGCCTTTGTAGAACCAGGATGAGTGGACATAAAGGGTTAAATAAAAAATCTCAATCACTTTCTCTGCAAATGCTCTCGTAGAAATACGGATTAAGTGAGATAAGAAATAAAGCTGTTTGGAAACTGCAATGCACCATGCAGACGGCAGCCATTCACATTGTTGGGGTGGAATATCAACACGTGTCCTACAGCCCTCCCACCCCCGCACACCATCCAATCCTTCCATTCACACGGGGAAATTGCAAGTCCACATTGCTAACTAAGCAGAAGGCCTAGTGCACACACCTGACCTGAGTCAGGAAAGTGCTGTGTGAGGCAAAGCTCCCCGGAGTCAGCGGTCATTAAGCCACAGAGCTCTGCTGCCAAGGGCGCCCCCTGCGGGCACTCAACTCCATTATACCGGCTTTGCCTAATGAATTTTCTACTGGGACCTAAACTGCACAGACAGACCAGACCTACTCAGGCTAGGACAAAGAGAGGAAAGGAGACAGGAGGGTTTTAAAGCAACCTCTCTCTGTCTGGAGACAGGCGAGCATGAACTCTGCACTGAGCTTCCTACTGGCAACTGTCCTGATCCCTCTGTAAAGAGGCACTAGGGCTCCCTCACCCTCTGCCTGCCCTCGAAGGCCAACTTCCTGACACAGGGTAGATCAGGAGCTCTGGAAGTGAGTCTGGAACTAGCCGGCCCTTACCTTGGTCTGCCACATTCTCAATATTGACTTTGCGCTCATTGGCCATGAAGCCAATGACAGAGAAGATGACGAAGCCAGCAAAGATGCTTGTGGCACTGTTGGTGCAGGTTACTATTAGAGTGTCCCTGAGAAGAAGAGACCAGAAATACCATTAAGCATCCTTCATGAGAGGGCCAAGAGGAAAAACAAACAAAATATACCATGTGTGTTCATGCACATGAGCATGCATGTGCACCCAGGTATGTACACATCATGTCTGCACAGGTACGCACCCAAGACACAAGCAATACGAACACAGACACCCTCTGCCTAACCTAAAAGGCACCAACAGCCTTGAAACACCTTGCCCAATTGCCTGACCCAGGACCCATGCACTTAGACCCAGCTCTCAAGGCATTTACTGTGGTCTAAAGAGCAAGGTAGCATTAATAGTGGGGCATCTGGGGAGGTCATGAAGCCAGGACCCCTCTGTTCTCATAGGAAGCTAAGCATCCTGTCACAGAAGCTACGGGGAGCACATGACCCCTTCACCAGCCAAGACCCAGAGCCAGAGCCGCACTTGGAGCTGAGAATGAGCCCATTCCACTCTCCACGTGAACACTGCACCTCCCGGAGCCTCAGCACCAAATGTCCACCCGGATCCCAGGTACCCGCTCCCTTTCTCCACACACCCGTCTCTCCCCTTCACCCACATTTCCACCTCAGAGTGTTGCTGCCAGCTGGAATGCGCCGTCCTGGACCTGCACACTTCCTCGATGTAAATCTCACTCTGAGAGGCCACAGCTTACCTGTGGTCTTTCCTCTAAGCTTTAGTGATGCTTGAGAAAAGTCTGAGCATTGGTCAAAGTTCTCACAACACCCAGTGAGTAAGAGGATCCCTGTGGCAGTTGCTATGGACTAATTATTCTCCCAAGTGTGGTCTGGGCTTCCAGACCTGGTTGCTAGGACTGCTGTATGCTTGACCTAGAAAATATGAGCTGCAGCTGCCCTAAAAATGGGAGCAGGTGTGCACTTCTCCAGAGCCAGGTGGCCAGAGGTGTGGCAGTCTAAGGACATACTCTGTTCTTATGGGAGCGGCATTCGCCATAGTCATCGCTGGCTCTCATCACTGCCCTCTGCTCCCAGCAGTGTTAGTAGGAAGCACTTGGGACACTGCAAGCCACATCTAGATGCCTAAATCTCCACTGATCTGTGGCTGGGCACTGAGACTGTTCACCTCCTGTCTGAAAATCGAGTCAACTTGTGTTCAATAAACCTATTGTGACCTGACTTGTGAAAGTGACTTTCATACCATGATCCAACCCCTCCGCACCTCATTCTTAAACCATTTGGGGAAAGGACACATCATAGATGTTTCTTCCTTGTTCTTGGCTCACAGTGTGTCTCATACATTATTTTAAAAATAGCAACAGCAGTTGCCATTTATTGAGACCTACTAAGTGCAAAACACTGTTCTGAGAGCTCTGTGCACATCATCGTTTACCCCTCAACAAACTGATAATCAGTGTCTCATAGACGAAACAACAGGTGCTCAGAGAAGGAAGGAGTGGCCCTAACAGCCGTGTTTTTTCAGGCCTGGGATGTGGTGAGGTCATAACCAAATCACCTGTCAGGCTCCTTCTATGTGTTGCTAACTTTCCTATACGGTCTCTAGAAAAATATTCATCACGTAATGAGGACCATATTTTATAAGTGATGTTGTGACTTTAATTGTGGACAAGAAGGCTCACAGATGACTGTCATGATTTATAGCTGGCTGTACATGGCCTCCAGAGGGGCTCAGTCCCGTCCCCTATGAGGCCTGTAAGACCCTGCTATGACTTCGGGTCAGCTGGGAAGATTGGGATCCAGCAGACAGCACCTTGGAAGGTTGCTTCTCCCTCATCACAGGCAAATCTCCAGCTCTAGCCTGGTGAGGTGGAGAAGCGTGGCCTCCAGACTAACTCTGTCCATCTTCTGTCCCTGACCCTATTTTTGCTTACCTGCACCCCCTGGATACTGAAAGTATCTCCACGTACCTGTAGCAATTGTTGTGAAATTTGTTGTAAGAAGAAAGCGTGATCAGACCTCCCCAGGCAGCAGATAGAGAGAAGAAAATCTGAGTAGCAGCATCTTTCCACACCTGGGAGACAAAGCAGAGGACAGTCAAGGTCACTGAAAGACATGAATGATCTCAAAGGAGGGGAGTCTCATATACCGAGTGCCACTCAACTTCCAGGAAAAGAGCAGTCAGAGAGAAGATGACTTTGGATACCAACATCAATGAGAAATATACTTCACTTGTGCCAGATGCCCACATGAATTAAATTACCTGGGAGGTTTTTAACTGTGTCTAATCAAAGGTAAGGAACTCGACAAATCATATGCATACCTCATGCTTATATTTCTTCCACGTAAAATCAGATGGAAAAGAACAGCCATTTTTTGACTGATACATTGGCAAAGAGTAATTTGCAACCATGAAATATAAGCATGAATACAAAATATTTATTAATAATCCCTGTGGATGACAAATGCTGTTATAGTCCTGAAATTCTGTAGCCCCTAATCATAGGGACACAAGAATGGGTTTGGAAAAATTGCATCCTCCTTGAGCTTGGTTCTGTCTCATAATTCCTCTCTAGTGACCTCACATAACCCCAGTTCATTCAAGAGTTGGGGGGCTCAGGGCCAGTCTGAACTACAAAGTGAGACCCTGTCTCCAAAGAAAAAAGAGTCTGAGCCACAGACTTAGGGCTCACACGACAGACCTATTGTCTTTAAAGTTCAATCCTATTTTTAAATTATTCCTACAATATGCAAGACCAAGTATGAATGCCCACCTCCATACTCATTCCCAACATGCCCTGAGATAGAGCTGGGGTTTGATGTACCGGAAGTTGGGCATCAACTTCCCCTCTGAGGGAGGTACAGACCCGGCTGCTAGGTAATCATATGACTTAGTTTCTGGCCCATTGTGTGAAAATGAATGATGAGAAACTTCTGAGGTTTTGCCTCTTTAAAGGCGAGGGCAACACCTCTTTGTATCGCCATCTCCGCCTCTCCTGATGCCGGGAGCTCTAGCACCTTCACAGAAACTGTTCCTTAGGACACTGTAGCAGAGAGGAGCCTGGGTTTCTGATGACATTTTGGAGTCGCTCAACTGCCCACGACCATCTACTGTGGTGCCCGGAGTGAAAAAGTGAGGGTGGACGGACCATCCTCTTGCTTCCGCTCCTTTTACCTGGAGATTTTCTGGACAACCCAACTGTGTTTGCATGCTCCCAAAAAGCAGACTTTTCTTTAAGGTGGAAAAATTCAGCTTTTACTGAGCACCCCCTCACTCTGAGTTCTTCCAATTGTGAATTTCAAAGTAAAAGAAAGGTCAAGTGCGGTTGCTCCTGCGTGGGTGTGCGAAGTATTCAGATGTGTCTGAAGCCTTTCACATAATAGCATTTCTCTCCATTTCCCTAAATGCTGTTATTTCCCAAGCAGCAGAACTCTCTCTCCACACGCGCTATAATTAACAGCAGATAAGAGGTGTGAGTTGGCCCAAAGCTGTTAAACAGATCTTCTTCTTCATCCTCAGCCTGCGCTGCAACTCCAGTTGCAGGACAACTACCCCAGGAGGCTGGAAGTGGGGCCCGTCACTGTCCTGAGTGTACCACGTACCGAGACCACCAGGACCTGCAACATGGGCTTCTCTGGGGAGTAAAGTGGCCAGCCACCGCTCGAAGGACCATCCCAAAGGCTGCCCAACCCGCCCCTGCCTGCTGTAGATGAAGTAGTGAGCCCACCGTGGCATCCGTGAGTTTCTCCCACTTGGGCGTGATGAAGTACCAGATGCCAGCCCCAGCTCCCGGCAGCGTGACTCCCCGGATGAGCAGGATCACCAGCACGACGTACGGGAACGTGGCCGTGAAGTACACCACCTAGAAGACCATTGGGTGGAGATGTAGGGTGAACGCATGCGCAAAACCTGTCCTGCTGATGCTGCATCGCTGCAGGCAATACCGAGCCGCCCCCCAGGTACGCCTGCCCTCCAGATTGGGGACTGAGGAGGACGCTAGGACTAGCTCCTACCCTGTCGTCTGGTGAAGGCCCCTAGTTCTACCATCAGAGCAGACTTCTTTGTGCTTGAGCCTTCCATCTCATGTTTAGAGCACCTAACGTGTCACGTGGGTATGTACCCAGGACAAAGCACTCAGCACATCAGGTGAGGCATGCACTGGAAATGGGGGACAGGGAAGAGATGGGGTGTGCTGGGAAGGATGGTTGCCAAATGCCCATAGTGAGCTGGACACCCAGGCAAAGCCCTGAGGATCTGACAGAAACTTGAAGAGGACAGACGTGAGCCAACTGGATACGGCAGAGAAGATGGCAGACAGCAGGAAGAACCGGAATGATGGTCCTCAGAAGAGTGGATGTCTGACTCCGAGGGACAGCGAGGTGGCCAGTGGGCATAGCAGGAGAGGGGTCTGCAGACAGGAGGGGAGGAGCAGAGCAGGGTGGAACCGGCTCAGGGGTTTGGGGGCCAGGGTGCGGACGAGGCAGAGGAGCAGCACGGCCTAAGATTATAGCAGTGTCACCCAGGGCCATCTCGCTCATGCACTGCAGACCACCAGGAATAGCCAGGTGGCAAACCAGCCAAGTGATAGTGATGGCTTTGACCAGGATGTCATGGAGGCTGGTGACAGGCAGAGAGTGGGTATATTTTCAAGAAGAGCACAAGAGTTTCCCGAGGGGCTGAGGGAGAGGTCAAGATTCTGCACCACAGCAGGCACAGACGGAAGGACATAGGTCACCCTGGCCTGCTGTAAGGGCCACGTTATCCTTTATCTTCCTGTGGCCTTAGAAAACAACCAATCCAGTCTCGTGGTACTTGTTCCAAGCTGACAGGGTGATTTACAGAGGGGAAACTGAGTCCAGGGAGGAAGAGCGGTTGCCTAGCTCACTTGGCAAGTGTTCAACAGAGCATCAGACCTAGAAGGACTTGGACATCACCTGATCTAATTGGCATCACTAGAAACAAGGAAACGGAAGTGTCCTGAAATAGCTTAGATGAGAAAATGTAAAAATATATCAAAGCTAAACAAGAATCAAAAGCTCAACCACATTTAATGGCCTGATGGGAGATGTCCCTAAATAGTAAATGACCTGAGAGGTCCCGAGGATCAAGGTCTCACCTGCAGCCTGTTCTCTCCAGCTGATTGAAAATACAGACACACACACACACACACACACACACACGGACACTGGTGTATAAGATGCGCCAGTGCCCCAAGCGATCCTTCCAGTCAGGCCTTTCCTGCCAGAGTCACCTTTCAAGGCCCTGTGTCAACGGATGACATAGACAGTCTGAGAGCAGTGAGCTGAGAGGAGCACACGAGCGTGTCCAAGCCCCCAGAGAGAAGCCCAAATTCAACCCTCAACCTATGGGCTCAGAGCCCACCGTTACATCCTCAGTCCTGGGGCTCTAGCGACATCGTCATGCCTTGTTCCACAGTATGAGGGGGACTGGCTAACCCTGCAGTGCAGTTCTAAGGCAGCAGGAGTCCGGAGCAATGTTAGCAATGAGCAGTGAGACCCTGCAATGCACAGTGTGGCCTGAGGTCTCCGGACTCTATGCTTTGCCTGGCAGCTGAACTGGATTTGCCTCATCTCCACAAGACTCAGGCAAGATCCCACAGCAACACAGTCCTGTTTCAGAGCTGGGGCAGGGGTTGGGCTGGGGAGCTGGAGGAGGGTGGAAGGCTGAACACAAAGCAGTCAGGAGCGAGAAGGAGCTCACTTCACCTCTTCATCACCAGCTTCTTGGCAGAAGCAATAACTGACCCGGCAGCTGGACCAAGAGGCATAAGCCAGCGGCACAGACTCTAGAGTCTAGAAAAGCAACAACATTATATCAGGGGCTCCATCTGTGAAACCAGGGGCAACCTCTACTAGGGAAGGACAGGAATCAATCACATTCCATTGGGACAGCTTGAGGACTTGGTACACATTTGTGAATCTTTCTTTTTTCTTTTTTGAGACAGAGTCTCACTTTTGTAGTTCACGCTGGCCCTGCGCTCACTATGTAGTCCAGGCAAGACTCGAACTCACAGCGATCCTCCTGACTCTGCCTCAGAGTGCTGGGATTACAGTTGTGAGCCACCACACCCAGCACTGTGGTGTGTGGCACTGATTGCTGTTGGGTGTGAGTCTCCACGCCTGGCATTGTTGTATGTGGTTACTAAGTATCGAACCTGAGACCTTGCACTTGCAAGGCAGACGGGGGCACCACTGAGCTAAATCCCCGGCCCACATTTGTGAATGTTTAACACAGCCCCTACAGGAAAGGTGTTTGGCCGCTGTTTTACAGATGGGAGCAGAGTCACTTGCCCCAGGTCACAGCTGCTGTGGGGCGGAAACAGAATCAGGCCCACGTCTACCGGCTCTAGCCCCACTGTCTGCTCCGTGATGAGGTTCCCCTCACTCTGGCGAATCCTAGCTCTTACTTTTCCTGAAGTCTTGATTCCTTTGGCCAACGACGCGTACACGATCACCCAAGCCAGGAAGAGGCAGAAGGCGAGTGGCCACCTGATCTCACCAGGATATTCAATTCCAGCAGAGATCTTCAGCACAAAGTACCTAAGAATCAGAAAGAGGGGAGGCAGAGGATGAAGAGAGAGAGAGAAGAAAAGGGGGGTGACGATCTCTATGCTTTAATCTCCCCACTCAGCCAGAACTTCTGATCCACCCCAGGAACTTCACACAGCCACCCTGGACCTCAGGGGTCATGTCCGGGAGAGACTTGCAGGTCTGGGCTCTCTGGGAACCTACTCAGGTCCCCTCTGCTCCTGTGCATGGAGGCCTCTAGTCGCCCATGTAGGATTCTGTGCAAAACAACCAGCCCACCAGCACCTGCTAGTGCCCCAGAAGTGTAATCAGGATTCTCAACTGCTGTTCATCACTGAGGGTGATGTGTTTTCTGCACTGTTCACTCACACATATTTGCATAACTTTAAATTTTAAAAATTGGCACAAGCCAGATACAGTTGTACCCCTGTCATCCCAGTGCTGTGGGAGGCTGAGGTAGGAAGACTGCAAGTTCGAGTTGGTAAGCTGAAGCTCTCTTATAGCACTGGATTGAAGCTGTAAAATGTTTTCCTTTCCAAGGATTAAGGGAGCATGGAGGGTGATTGGGGAGAAATGCAGGAGGGAAAGAGGGGCCATAAGAAGAGTGAAGATGAGTTCTGTGCACGGACAGCTCCTCATGCTACATGTAATCTCTGTGTCCTGCAAGCAGCACAATAAACACTTTAAAATTAGTAAAAGAAAATGTTTTCCCTTTCATCTGCCTGATGAATTTCGGCAGCCCTGATATGGTTCCCATCTGCCATCCTGCAGTGTGCCCCTGATCACCTGGTAGACAGACTTTTAAAGACAGACAGACAGACAGAGACACACACACACACACACACACACACACCCCAGCCTCTTACTTGAAGTACTCTTCGCTCCCACTGACAAACGTCTTGTTGGCCTGGCTGGTGAAGTTAACCATTGTCAAGTTGGGGTAGGCAGTCATACAGAAAGTTGAGTTCTTGATCTGTATTTTGGGGTGGTCGCTGATCACACAGGAGTCTGTGGCAGGGACGGGACAGAAACAGTGAGGTCTGTGCAGAAGGCAGGAATGCGTCTCTCTCCTGCCCTAAAAACAAAACCCAAAACACCCACCGAGTACTGCAGTGTAAGCTCAGTGAGACTCAAGTTGACGTAAAAACCACCATTCTGTTAAAAAGCCTCCATCTTGTATCCTATACCTCCCTCTGAACCTGGAACTTGTCTCCTTGTGAATTGTCCACCCAATTGAAGTGCGAAGCATGGTAACCAGTGACCTAATCATTGCTATTGGCTTCTGTAACAACTCGCTGCTGCACTTTAGCAACAGAATGACCTAACTGCTCCAGCACAGAAACCACCTGGAAACAGGTAGGGGAAGGGCAGTATATTTTCCCTTTAAAAACTGTGCCCCAGTTTACCCATTTGCCTTCTTCCACTCGGAAGGATGGCCCTCACCTGAGTAATAAAGCTCTTGGTTGCACTTTAAGATCATGTCATGTCCTGAAAGACTGTCTCTGTGGGACCTGGTCCCAACACTCCAGAGAGTGAACTAAGCAAAGCCAGCTAGAGGAGACTCACAGAATTGTTTACTAATCCAAGGCCCGGCGCCCACCCGAGTCCCTGGTGCTGAGAGAGGAGGATTATGAATGCAGAGTGCGCTCTTCGTGGGGTCAACACTTTGCAAGCATCATTTCCTCCAGTCCTCCAGTCAGCCGATGCAGGACGTGGGCCTCCTCCATTTCTGAATGAGGAAATGGGCTGGCAGAGGCTAGTAAGAGCTCAGTGCATTGGTGCATGCCTGTAATCCCAGCACTCAGGGAGGCTGAGGCGAGAGGATCACAAATTCCAGCCCACCCTGGCAACTGGCATGACTCTCTCTCAAAAATGAAAAGGGCTGGGAATAAACTCAGTTCAAAAGCCCAGGGTTCAGTCCCCAGTGTGGGGAAGTAAGAAACTACCAAAGTCACACAGCTAAGGAGGAAGAGAGCCAGAATCAACCCCAGCTCAAGCCCAGAAAGCTCATAGAAATGAATTTAACCAGAGAGAAACAAATGCCCGAAGGAAGACCACTACATGGACTACCGACCCAGCAGTTTGTCTTGGATACTTAGCCCAGCACCACAGCCAACACAGCCACTATTCCAAGGTGCTTGCTCTGTGTCCCTCTGAGCTTCACGTGGGATGGAGGGCTGGCTGCTGAGCCAGGGGGAGACCTCACTGGGCTTCTCAGCCCGCAGATCCCATGGGACATTCGGCTATGACTGCAGACACCATAAGATTTCCAGTGGTCTGGTGCCATAGGGATCAACCGCCAGGGGCCATGGATGCTTCTAAATACCCCACAGCACCCAGCAGCCCCAGCTCCACATGTCACCTGTGCCAGGGATGAGAAACTTGGGGAAGCTAAGGGATGAGGGGGGAATCTTAGCATGTCAGGCACTGTGCTGCACCGTGTAACAGTGACTCAAAGTCTTCGTGAAACCCGGAAGTGTTTAGTAATGTACAAGCTGAAGTCTCTCTGAAGGTTATCACAGTGCCTTCCCAACAGCTAAATTGGCCTATATTTTGAAGAGTGCTATGGTTTATATCCAAAATGTGCCCCAAAGTCTAATGTTAGGAAGGTTGGATGGTGGGGGCACTATACTGTCAGTAGATCACCCACTGAGCTAGGAGTTGGTGGCAATGCTTGCTGATGGAAAGACCTGTGAGGCTATGTCCTTGCCCCTGGCCCCTTCCTGCCGGCCATGCGGTGAGCAGCTCTCCTCCACAGGTCCTTCCACCATGCGTTTCTGCCTTGAAGCCGACCTACCAGTCGGGACCCCAAATAAACTTTCTTCATTTAAATTATGTCTCTGGTTTTGTGTCGTAGTAATGGGAAAGTGACTAATAGGAAACGTTCACCAGAATTCATCTTAAGAAATATACTTTTGTAAGGAAGGCGGCAATGCTGCTAACAGTAGCTGTGTGGTGCCTCCCCGTCCAGGTTTCAGTGCTTAATATGCAGGAGCTATTCTGTCTCACATCACCCCTGCGAGAGAAATACTGTAATTATATCTGAGGTACACAGAGGGGAAACTGCTGCAAGAGACACTGCGGCTTGCCGAGGTCTTACATCAAGCTGTGAGACAGATAGTCCTCCTCCTTTTGCAAACCTTGCTCTTAATTACTCTGCCATAAAACGCACAAGAGCCATGGGAGACTCACTGACAACAGAGGGCAGTGATGTAATGAAGAAGACATAAAGTGGGGGCAAGAGAGACAGGTGGGGACCACAGCAAAAAGAACGTTCAGCCAAGCAGTGCTGCGCTTTCTGGATGTGTTAGCAGAGTGTGCAGAAAAAATGGAGGTTTATACGAGGTCTTTGCATTTTAGAGTATTGGAAATACCAACCCCCCCCCCCGGGGTGGGGGATGAGTTAAAATCAGTTTCGAGGACCATGAAAAGAAGGCCTCAAGGGAGACGCGTGTGGAAGGCCCCGCTCCGCGCCCTCTGCTGGAGCCGGGAGCGCCGTCCTCGCCGGCTTCAGCCGCTCCCCTGAGCGCCTGGACCGGTGCTGTCATCCGTGCATAGTTCCCAGTCATAATAGGGGAAACGGTGAATTAAAACCATAATGTCACATGTTGCCCGGCCACGGCTGGCACCTTGCCATTCGCCAACCGGGCATCTATCGGTGGGACCCCGTAAATCAGGCCACTGCACACCACGGAGCAGCTGAGACACGGGGGGCCGGGGGGGCGGGGGGCCACCGGGAGCCCTTAGGGCCCCGAAGGATGCGCGGGCCGGGCAGGGGCCCCGCTGTAGGGTGCTCCCCACGGCGCCGCCCGCCGCTCAGCGTCTGCAGTCCGAGGCCTCCGAGCCCTCGATCCTCAGCGTCTCCTCCGCACTCTGATCCCCGGACAAGTCCAGGGGGGCGCCGGCCTCACAGGTGTCAGTGCGCCAGGGAAGATCGCGCTTCCCCCAAGGAAGCTCACCGCCGAGCCCTGGGGTGAATAAGCAAGGCCGGCAGCCCTAGTCCTCCCGCCCAAAACACGTGCAGCCCCCCCCCCCGGACCGAAAAGATCACCGACACGCTGGCGATCGTCAAAGCTCTTGCTTCCCGAGTCGCCCTAGGGCCGCACGTGGCAGCTGCCCCCGCAGCGCGTCGGCGCCTGCGCGTCACCGCCTGCCGCAGCCGAGCGAGGCCGAGGCGCCTGCCCAGCAGCGGCGCGCACCGCCTTCCACACTCGCTTCCGCGGCGCCGGCCGCCTGCAATATCGCTTCCCGCCACCGGGCGGCAGGAGCGCGCTTCCCAGAGCCCAGCGCCTCCAAGAGCTCTGCTCTGCAGGGCGGCTCGGGCCAGCAACCCCGAACAAAGAGCCGGTAATGATGGGGCTAATGGGAGAGCTGTCGGGATGGAATGCCCTCTTCACGGGCAGTTATTAATAAAGGACAGGCTGAGGAAGACGGGGATCATTTAATTACAGTTCTAATAACAATGAAAGCATTAATTCAGGAAAGAACTGGTGAGCACGTGGTGCTCACAGGGAGGGAGCCAGGCAGCTCATTTCACAAAGCAGTGGCAGGTCTCCCTGGGCAGGTCGGGGAATCAGTCCCGGGGGACTGAAACACGCTGAAAGGCAGACGTCACCCCGGAAAGTAGGTGGCAGTCTTCCCCCTCCCCGTGCAGACTCGGCGCACCTCTCTGGGCCCTGGCATCTGCTTGGCAGTCAGAGCCCCATGCACCACATCCCAGCACCCAGCAGGGCGCGGACCCTCATCTGTGGCTGAGGGACAAGCCCCTTCCCGGGCTGTCACGGGAGTGGGGGACTAGGAGGTGGCCACTGAGGAGCCCTGTTCGGTGTGCTCCTGTGGCAGTCACCAGGAGAGAGCCCAGGGACGCTAATGTCACTGTGCCTACGGGTCAGCCACCAACGCCTGTTCTGAGTCGCCCTAGAACCCACAGGCTCGACACCCTGCTGGGGAGGACCAGAGCCAGGAGCCCACAGAGCACACAGAGGACACCAAATGACTGATGAACCGCCACACAGAGAAAGGACGGGCTGATGCCTCATTTTTCTAACCAAAGCAACAAACGAACAAAAAAAACACATTAAAGGCCGGGCTGAGAACCAGATAGGATCTTCCCAGCCCAGACACTGTAGCACAGCGGATAATCAGAGTGAAAAATGTCCATCGTCTCATTGTGCTCGAGTGCAAGGCTGTGAAAGTCTGTGCGGGGCGATTCGAGGCCTTGCTGGGGCTCTCGGGCAACCTGGGAGCTGGGCTGGACACTGCACGAGTCCCAGCAGGCAAGGCTGTGCCAGCCTTGTGGCCCTCAACCCACTGTGGGCCATCCGTGTACACACAACATAGGGACTGTGAAACAGATACAGACCCATGACAAGAAACAGGGAAAGGACGGCCCCAAATTCACCACTCTTCACATTTGGCGTATAGCCTTCCTATGTTTTTTACATTGCTAGTAAAGATAAAGTCATAGTATAAATCAGAATCTTGCCCTCACACTATATTATAGGGAAAAAATTTCCCATGTTCATGAATATTCGTATTTAATCACTATAGAATACTCCATCCTATGGATGAACCAGAATTGATTTAAACTGTAGCATTGCTCAGCGATTACATGACTTTTTGTCACATCTTTAAAAAGTTCTATTCTTTTGTGACGTAAATATGGTTGTCATTACTACTTTGTATAGTTTTGACCTGTCTCTAGCTTCTCCCTGATGATAGAAGAGAAACTGCTAAGTTTAGTTGCATGGTCAAACACGCTCTCTGGGGCCAGGGATGTAGCTCAGTAGTTCCGGCATCTGCCTTGCGAGAGCAAGGTCCCAAGTTCGATCCCCGGTAACCACATACAACAATGCCGGCTGTGGTGGCTCACACCTGTAATCCCAGCACTCCGGAGGCAGAGGCAGGAGGATTGCTGGAGTTCAAGGCTGGACTGGGCTACACAGTGAGCTCAGGGTCAGCCTGAACTACAAATTGAGACCCTGACTAAAAAAAAAACAAACCTGCACTCTGTAATTTCAACCGCAAACAATAGTCAGGGGATTCCTGGGAGGAAGATGCTTTGCTGGGACCTTTGGGACAGGACCTCTGGGTGAAAGGGTCCTGCAGAACCCTGGATCTGGGGTCCTGAAACCCACATTCCAGTGTTGGCTCCACCTCACAACTTACAGCGTGAGCCTCAGAGTCCACTTGGTGATCTACAAACAGTGACCAGGCCACCTGCCTTTGGGACCCTGGGTAATGGTTCCCACAGGGAACAATAGAAACTGCACGCATGGCAGACTGGAAAGCACCTAACATAGTACGATGGTGGCCGTGGGAAGCAGGTGACTCTGGGTTCAAATCCCAGGGCCACCACACAGCTTGCTCTATGACCTTGAGCTCATTTTCTTTTTTTATCTGTAATATGGAAACAGTAATAGAACTTAAACACTGACTTTTCCATTTTAACTTTTCTTATACCATAAAAGGGTTTTAACATGGCGCTTGGTACTTACGAAGTGATACTAATTAGTACCATTAAAGGTCAAGGTGCCGCGCGAGTCCTAACGGATGTTGTTCGCAGGTTTCCAAACTCCTATCCCTTCTGGAGGACGATTACAGGACACTGTTCTCTGGGACTCACGTGGTCCTGAGCTTGGTCCCCGGGGAAGCATCCCATGAGCTTGAGGCAATTTGATAGCCCCGTCCCAGCAGGCACTGGCGCGGAAAGGACAGCGGGCTCTGGGACGACCCGTGATCCTTCTCCCTTCCAGACCGTACATGCGGGAAAACGCACTGGGCCTAACACGGCAGCCGACCCCAGGAAGATGTGAGGGCGACTGGTGAGCGGCTACCAAGGGGGGGTACCAAGCCGTACCTCCTGTTACAGCTTCAAAGGGCGAACGCTGAATTCCCAGGCTGCGCTGCTTGAGAGCTGCGTAATCCAAGGACAAGCGCGCTGAGCGTGCCTCCTGGAGGGCGCCTCCGACCATGCACAGGCCCGGGGTTGCATCTCCAGCCCCGAAACCGCAGCCTGCAGCCCAGCGGTTCCTACACTTGCCAGCACTGGGGAAACTTTCCGCGTACAGATTCCTGGCCTCAAACCCCTGCGGGTCTACACTGACCCGGCCGGGCTCAGCGCTAAGAGATTCCCTGATTTGTTGGTTCTGGGTGTTTCTGAAGTTCAGCAGCTGAACGTGGCGATCACTATTATAACCTATGAAGTATCAAAGGGACAGCTGTAAAAACGAAGACCCCAGGCCCCCAGCCAAGGGACCCGCACACCACTGGGAACTATCACATCCTGCCACGCCTTAGCGTCACCGGATGCACAAGGTTTGAATTTCGTGGGCAAGAGTCTCTGGATTTAGCTGTTCTCCAGTCGTACTTAGAGTGTCTCCAGGGGGAGACCAGACATGGGGTGGATGCACATGCGCAGATGTGTAAGAACGCTCCAGGTAACTGACTGCCCTGGATATGAGCGTCTCTCCTGGAGTTGAAAGAGAAGAATCGTCTTCTGCTCTCAACAGAAAGGGTCAGATATTGTCCTCATTCCGCAACAGGCAGAATGCGCAGGGGAAAGAGCTGGTTTGGGAGGCCAACAAGGCAGGGTGATCACAGATAGCTGCTTTTAGCACAACCCTCAAAATTCCTCAAGGGCCAGTGGGTTCCATGCTGGAAACCCTGATTCCACAGCAGACCTGCCCCCTTCTGGGTATCATGCACATTGCTAGCAGAGTTTAGACCTAAATGTCTGCTCCCAGATTTACTTCTTGAACTGAGCAGTATTCTGTCAAGTGTGGCCGTGGGGTCACTTGCATCAGTTTCCTAAGCTCTGGAACCTACCGCACTGCCTTTGGAGTTGCAGCATTTGGGATCTTGGTGAAATACAAGATTCACATTCAGGGAGGGGCTTCCTACCCCTCCCAAGTGATGCAGCTAATCTCGTGAACACCCTATGAAAGAAAACTGGGTCCTCCACTGCTCTGGGCAAATGCAAACGTCCTGGCCCCACCTTCCTCATTAAAACAGATTAAATCACGGTAGGACGTTGAACACTCCAGCTACAAGTAAGCAGACAAAAACATGACCAGCCCTTCTCCCAGAGGAAGTTTGAAATGTGAGAATGAACTGTGTTTGGCTCAAGCTCATCTCTGCACCCCAGAACCAAATGTAAGTCCTAGTGTCATCTCACACGTGATCAATTCATCCCTGCTGGATGAATGAACAGCTCAGAGCACACCAACCCCTACAATAGCCGAACTTACCTAATAAAAGTTTGGTTTTATCTTTGCATTCTGGCGTATTCCAAGGGTTGTTACAAGAGCCCCAGGGTAGCACAGACACAAAGGAGGCAAACAGGTAGAAAAGTGTGTAGCAAATAATCACATTGTAGTATATGGCTATTAGGACGGAGATGATCAGCATCGCGATGCCACAGCCTGCGGAAGCAAAAAGTCCAGGTTCATTCCATCCTCTAGCTGGGCCCAGGGCGGCCATCTACATCTCGACTCTCCTCATGATGGGTTCACTAACAATGAAGTGGACTCCGTGTCCGCGGGGACACTGAGGCATTCTGCAAGGGGCGCAGTAAGGGTGACATGATTTTGGACCATTCTTCGGAAAGGTCAGAAACAGCAAGGATGGTGTGAGCTCTACCGATGGGTTCTCCCACCCCGGGGTGGTGGTGGCACCGTGCGCAGGGAAGAGACGCTGAGTGGCTCTCTGGACTCACCTTGCAGAGCTGGGATGGCCTTCCACACGGACACGGGGCCCTGGCTGGCAAACTGGCCCAGGGACACCTCCAGGAAGAAGATAGGCAGCCCGGCCAGGGCCAGCATCATCAGGTAAGGGATGAGGAAGGCACCTTGGGAGAGACACAGAATAAGTCTGAGGGGTAAAGGTGGAGCTTGGGCCACCATAACCCTCTGTGACACGGCCTGGACTCCCTCTTGGGACTCTAAAGGACCACAGAGCTCCTTTCTGAAGAGCTCAACAGGCACCCATGGGACACTTTCAAGTCACCCTCCAAAAACCATAAAGGTACACATGCAGACCCTGGGTCAGCTCCCACTGCGAGCCACGCTCTTCTATTCTCGAAACTCTTCTGCTTCTCCACAGTAAGCCCTTCCAAGGTTCAACAAATCGGTGCCTTGGGCTCCGCTGCAGCACATCTGGTGACGTCTCACCAGAGTGGGGACCCTCAAGGTCCTAACTCTGCGAAGCGAGGCTCTGGGAGTCTCCTCTAAGGAACCCACGTTACCTGCACACCTCTGCCCACCCGTGGGACCCTTGCTGCCCTCCAGGCATCCAGGATGCCCACCCCTCTCCACCCAGCGCCACAGCCCTCACCTCCTCGCTGCACCTGAGCAGTCCCTTCCACCCTCCCAGGTAAGTCAGATACTGCTTCTCCTCATCCCCCTTCCTTGGTCTAGACATAAACTCTAATACTGATGCAGGTGTGTTGTCTACACTACGAGCCCCTGAGGCTGGTTACCTGGCATCTCCTTATCCCTCCGAGTGCACCACCTACTATATAAAATCTGGAGCCTCCCTAGACTGCTCGGGCTCTCTAGGGCTCTTTCCCTTCAAGGACCCCTTGGAGGGGCCTGGAGAATTTCCATGATCTCTGAAAGGGTTCTGACCAGGAAGTACAGTCGCTTGGGCCAAGAGCAATTAGGAAACTGCAGATGGCGGAGCCCAGCCCAAGGCATTCTGTAAGAGAAGCTTCTCCTTCCACAGACCCCGTGTGGGATCGCCTCTCCCAGCTTCCTGTCCCTTCCTGCTGAGCACTCGCCAGGCCAGGAAGGCCCAGAGGCAGTCATGGGCTGGAGGGGAGCAAACTGGGGAACAAATCTCATCTTTCCCCTCTGAGCACAGCAGGGCCCCTTCATAGGCCTGAGTCCCTCCCTCCCCCTCCCTGCATCCGGCTACTACCCCTTTCCAGTCCCAGGACACCTAAGTCTATCGCCTCCAGCCTGCTGCTTCAGGGTCCCCAAGGTGAGGGCTCCCCAGTGCAAAAGCAGAGGGAAACCCAGGCGAGTGTCCACTGCCTGGGGCCACGCCGAGTCCTCTGCTTCCAGGGCGCCCCCTGGTGGCAGAGGCTGTGCAGTGCTCGTGGTCAGCGTGTTGCACTTTGAAGGGGGCATTTCATTTTCTGATCTAATCATGTCCTGGCGGAGCACCTCTATCTCCCAATTTGGAGCAGACACAAAGGACAAAAAATAAATACAACATTTTTAGAAAACTATGGGGTGAGTGGAGCCCTTTGTATCCCTGTGGTCTCAGGAGGAGGTGTGGCGTTTCTAGATGGAAGTGCCCACTGCTGGAAGGCAACTTATCAGTCAGCTGATGGGGGTGCAGGTCCCTGACCCAGGCCAGGCAAGCCAGGGGGCCACTGTGATGCCCTCCCGGTGAGTGACAGGAAGTACAATAGAGCCCGGTAGCGCAGCTGAAGTGAACATCTGGCATATTCCCTGTCTCTGAAACAGTGCTCATTCACAAAGGGGTCTTTCACCCAGGCAGGACAAATGAAAATGACCGCCCAGACGTTCCTGTGATGGGCCCTTCGGAGAGCGGGAACCTCCCAGCCTCTCCTAGCCCGCCTCCTGGCTCCCCCTACCCTCCCTTCCACACCGCTGGGGGCCCACTCTCAAAACATCTCCTACGGAGACTCAGATTTCCAGGATCTTTTTCGTGAATTTCTTAATGAGTTCATGTTCATGATACAGAAAGAATACCTTCATCATGGGGCGCTGGGAGGCATGTGTCACATATCTTAATTCTTTTTACTTCCTCTTTCCCTCCCTGTACCGTTTTTTTATACCCCATTTCCATTTGCAAAAGTTCCCTTATATGAGGAACTCAGAATATAAATAATTTTAAAAGTAAAACAAAAGATAGACAATAAGTGTCAGGGAGTCTTTCGCAAAAGAGAAGAGATTCCCACGTTCTGATCCAAAAAGTCCTTCGCTTGGGCCTGGCTCCAGGACACACAAGTCCTGGCTGGGAACTCCATGGGTGCCAGGACAGCTGCTGGATCCCAAATACTGCATGGCCACAGTCCAGCTCGGCCAGTGTCCACTGGGGCCCGCCAGGGGAGGACTATGGGCCCACCTCCCGTGAACCCCATCTGCAGATGTTAGTACGACCCAGGCCCCTCAGGTTGTCAGCCTTTGGGGGTGGGGCAGGGTGCACTAGAGCTCACGGGGTCCCTGAGCTCCCCGCAGCTCCTGCTTGAGCTTCCAGGTCCCCTCCAGCCCAAAGCCCGCCAGCCCCACAGGTGGAAAGAGCTGAAAAGCCATACCTCCCCCGTTCTGGAAGGCCAGGTAGGGAAACCTCCAGACATTGCCCAGCCCCACCGCGTACCCCACCATGGACAGGATGAAGTCCAGCTTGCTGGACCAGTTCCCTCGGGCCTTATTCTCATCCCCTTGCTCGTCCTCCTGGGGGCGGAAAAGCACATGGTCGGATAACAGCCCCAGTGGGTGGGTCACAAGCAGGCTCCATCCCACCCTCCCCCCAGGAGACGGTCCTTCCCAGCAAGCAGACCCCATTTTCATCCGAGGATGCATCAGCAAGCAGGACCCCCACCTCCAAAAACAGGGTGCAACTCCAAGCAGGTCCCTCGGCCTGGGCCTGCGACCCAGCACTGAGTCTCAGCAAGCAGCTCAGACACTGATCCAAAGGTTCTCCCAAACAGACCCCCGGCTCGCCTCTGAAAACCCTCCAGTCAGGGGTCACCAGCAAGCAGCTCCCCCAACCCTTGAGCTGGCGGGTCGGTTGCAAGCAGATCTCTTCATCCCTAGTCCCTCCCGAGAGCTCAGTCGGCAAGCAGGCCCCCAACATCATGCCTGGAATTCCCAGCAAGCAAGTTCCCATCCGCTCCCCTAAACCCAAACCCAAACCTCACTACACCCTCTCCCGGGCCCTTTCTTCTTTGACATCTGTGCAGAGGCTAGAAAGAGCTGCAGTGCTTGAAGCCAGCCAGAGCCCCTGCATCACTGTCTCTGCCAGAGCTTATGGGTCAAACCTGGAGGGTCTCCTAAACCAAAGGCAGCGTCCCTCTACCAGGGCAAGGGAGACAGGCAAGATGGGGGCTGGGAGGTGAGCTGGCAGGGACAGGGAAGCAGCGAGGAGAAGAGAGAGGCTTTAGGCAAGCTTGAGCTCTGGTCTGAACTTTATTATTAACCACACAGATAACTAAGATGAGGGGCTTGGAATAAGGGTCCCCGGAGGCCCCCGACAGCTCTGGCGCCCTAGAGTCTTCATTGTTCGTTTGCAAGCTCAGCCTGAGATGCCGTTTTAGGACAGTACCTGGTTTGCGAATGCCTAGTGCCTGAGCAGAAAGGCTGGGACGAGGCCACCTGAGATGAGCTTTGGAGGTGCTCAGAGCATGACTGACTCGAAGCTTCCAGGGACTCAGGCCCTGCACAGCAACCACCTCCTCAGTCACCCTCCTGTTCTGAGGGCAGGAGTTTCCCTACACTACAGATGACAGCAGCTGTCAGGAGGGAAGGTGTCTTCGGGGATGAAGGCCAACAAGGTGGGTCCAAAAGACAAGATCAGAAAGACAGGCAGGGAGAGGTAACAGCACTTGCAAGGACCTGAACACCCTCATCTATCTCCTCCCTACACTCCGGCCTCACACAAGCCGCCTCCATGCAGTCCCCCCTCCCACCCTCGGGCCTGAAAGGGTGGGAGTTTCCGCTCCTTTTGCCGCAGTGCGGAGGTTAGGCAAGGCCCTGAAACAGTCTCCATCCCACCTGGGGTCACAGTGCAGCTAAATCACCCAGCCCAGCGTCCTAGAACAGACCCCAAGAGCAAGGTGAGCATGGCCAGGTAGGTGTGTGTCCATTTCTAGTTATTCTAACAGTGAGCTCCTGTCCTGTAGCCCTGTGCATAAGTGAGGAGGCAGGTGTGTGCTTGCGGAGGCACCAGCACTGGCGGACTGAGCTCACACAGATGTTCTGAGCCGGCTGCCTTCTCCCTGCCGGAGACCTGTTTTACCCCTGAGCCCCAGGAAGGAGCTGGGAGGAAGAGAGGACTTAGAGTGGGCGGGCAATGGGAAAGGAGTGAACCAGGTGAAAATGAACAGAAGAAAGATCGAAGAAAACCCAAGGACTGGAGAGAGAAGGAAATAAAGCAGGAGCGGTACAGGAGAAAGGGTCGCCTCTGTTCCTGCCCCAGGCTTTGGGATCTGCCCTCTGGGTCTCTCACGGCTTTGGCTGAAAGCCACAGAAGCAAATGCAGGAGGAGATCCAGGTGGGTAGGTCCAGGCTCCTACCAGTGAAGGTGTCCACGTTAGTGGAAAACGCACAGTTCTGATGGCAAGGTTAGACACCGGCTTTGGAGGGACTTGTGGGGGGAAAGGCGCTGAAGCTGGCTTTGGAAGTCGCTCTGCCCTCCCCTCACTGGCGGTGACAAGGCCGCAGACAGTCAGCCTCGTTCTCCCGCATGCACACCCGAGCCTTTCGCGGTGTTTCTTTCCAATTAAGAAAAGAATCTAAACCCATCCTCTGACAGAAGAGGGGTGTCCTGCCTGCACAGAGGGATAAATTGTCTGCTTCAGCTGCTTTCTAGATTCGAGCCCGAATTCGTTGCCTCCGAGGCTGGGAAGAGGGAGGCTGTGTCCACCTGGTGGGATCACTGCAGTCCCCAGCCCTGAATTGAAGACCCCAGCGCAGTGCGAGCTTCCGAAGCCCCCAAAGCTGCCTCCCGCTGCACCCCCGACACCGCCGCCCCATGTCCCGGCAGCGCACGTGCACCCGCCAGGCCAGCTCCCGTTCGCGCGCACCCTGGGGGGACCCACTTACCTGGGCGGCAGCGGTGGCCACGCTGCCCGGGAGCACCGACGCGATTCCGTCGGAGCCCAGCACCACGGTGCTCTGGCTCATGTTCACCCAGCCCACGGCCGCGGTGCTGTTGCGTTCCAGCGTGCCCTTCCCCGCGCTCACGTTCGCGTCCCCCTCCGAGCCGCGCAGGGCCGGGATCTTACAGTGCAGCGCGTTGCCAGGGCCCGCGGCCCCGGAAGCCGGGGTGGTCTGCGCGCCGTGTCCTTCGCTGAAGTCCCGCAAGCCCGCCGAGGCCGCCTGCGCGGGTGGGCCACTGAGAGTGCAAAGCCCCACTCCCTGTCGCTCGGCCTCGCAGGCTCGCGGATCCGCCGACTGGAAAGTTTGCCCGCCGGTGGACGCGGACCTGGGCACACGAGGCGGCGCGGCCGCCGAGGGCAGCTCCTGCTCCGGGCTCGTCCTGGGCGCGCACGGGCTGTCCCGGAGGCCCGGCACCGCGGCCTCCAGGCTGCTGGCTGGCTGTTTATTCATGTCCTTCAGAGCACTGCAATCCTGCAATCACAACGTCAAGTTCGTGCACAAAAAGAAAAAGAGTCACCGCAGCTTTAACAAAAAATCCGTATTTGCACTGGAAACACTCACAACTAAGACCCAAGACATATCCTGGCTTGTAAAAGGAATCAGTTGGATGTTTCTCTTTCTTTCACCACTGCAGTCAGTAATCCTCAATTTTCCAGTCTCCTTCATAACTAGATGATACAAAAAAGCTAACATTCCCTTCCTGACGGAAGAGGGACAAGGAAAAGAGGCAAAAATTTTTTGAAGGAGCGGAAGAGGTGGGTGGAAATAGTCCGGCCAAGAGCCCTGGGTTCCTTCCCCTCTTTGGATTTCAAATCACGGCTGTGGGGTGCGAGTCCCCACCACCACCATTGTGGAAAGATTCTTTAATTTTCCGCCCCATTTCCTTTGTCATTCAACAATGCACATTGCATTTTTTCCCCGGGTAGACAAGCTGTGGCCACAAAGCTGATATCCTGGCACCAGAGCGCTCCAGGCCACATTGGCGGCAAGAATCCCACGCTGCATACCCACCCCCCTGCCTAGCTGGCCGGTCCCAAAGGCAAGATGAGGGTCGCAATCAAAACAACACTAACAAAACCCTTAACAGCAACGATAAACCAGATTTAGTAGCCACATTCGTTACACAGACCACACTGACTCCCAGGTCCCCTGAAATGTACAGGAACGTGCTCAGCTTTTCATTTCTTTCTACTCCCTCCTCTACATAGTCTAATATCTTTCACATCCCTATTTTTGGCGAGAGAGAAAAACTCAAGAATAATTTTCATCTGCTTCCTTCTCATTGACTCCCAAGAGCAAAGAATCACTAGCCACGGATTTTCCATCAGCTTTCCTTCCTCCTGGTATCACTCAGGCTTTCCTTCACATAATTATTATTAATAATTACACTGAGCCATAATCATTATTACACTGTAAGAATAATCATAGCACCGTCACCTCAGCCTCGTGCTTCTCGTCTTTTCCCGCTGACAAACGCACAGATCTGAACTCTCAATCGATCCAGTCTAAGTACCTCAACTCCAGCCCGCGCTCCTGTCTTGTTCGGGGATAGGATCCAGAGCGACCGGCCGAAAACCGCTGGCCGGCTTTTCAGCACCTCGGACAGCGCTCGGAAAGCTGCCCTTGGGAAATCCTGGACGCTTCAGTTCTGAGGCCCCAGAAACCTTGCTGACTTCAAGCAGACACTCACAAACACAAACACAATCATAACTATGGCTGCGAGAACCGTCCTCCTCTCTCTCTTTTGCCCGACGTACAGACATTTCAAAAAGAAATACCCCAAGCCAGTCCACCCTTCCTGTCCCGTTAGCCCCCTTTCCCCTTAGAACACAAGCCAACACTCACCATGTCAGACACACGCAAGAGGTTGAACCCGTGGAGTGAAACCCGCTATTGACCAGGCTAGGTTTCGCTCTGGCAGCAGAGGCGCTTTCTATATCTCCTTGGGAAAGGCCAGGTTTGCGTCAGCGCAAGGCAAGGTGCCCTTCGGTTGACATCTTCTTGATAATACGAGTTTGATAAATCATTACCCTTTTGGATTCGACTTTTAAAGGGACAACAGCCTTGAGTACGCTGGCCAGTCGTCACCGCGGCAGGCCGGGCGGGAGGGGGCTGCGTGTTGGTGTCGGTCGTGACTCATGTGGGGCTGATTACTAAACCAAGCCCGGTGGGAGGGGACCGCAAAACTTCGCCTCCTCCAAATTAAGGGAAACACGGAAGGGACACGTCCCACTGCACCGAAGGCCAGGCTTACCGCGCAGCCGCCAGCAGAGTGCATCGGCTGTGGGGCGAGGCGGGGGAGGGAGTTAAACCCCACCACGTTTCTCTCTCTCCACTAAATTCTGTTGCTGTCTCTCTTCAGCCGATTCCAGAATATTAACCTGAGAAGGTCACAAGGTCTGTCAGCTCTCAGCCCTAAGGTGCAGCCCACCAGGTCTGCTTTAGTCGCACAGGTCCTGCGTTTCCCAGGGGGGGCCCACCTAGTTGGTGTGCTCAGTCCCGTTAACTCCCTCCCTCCGGACACCAATTGTAAGGCATCCTGAAGTCTCGCTTTAAAATGGAGATCTGATATTTGCACTCGTATTTCATCTCTGTTAACACCATTAAGAGAAAATCCTGAAAATAAGTGGCGGTTCCTGTTGTGCTTTTAGGCTCTCCTGAAAATATTTTAGGGAAATAAGGGAGAAATTTTTCTCCAACACTGATTCTCGGGCCATTTTCAAAGTCAAAGGGCCTCTTAATAACAATTCATCAAAAATTCACCTTGCCGTCCTCTTAATAAAAATTCACCAAAGCAGATCTAATTGAAAACGTAGACTCTCAGACCCTCTCCAAATCAGGTTCCCCGAAACCCGCGAACAGGGAGGTCCATCTGGAAGCCACCAGGAGGAGGACGGTCAAGCGTAGCCTGAGATTGGGGGCGGCCCTGGCAATTAGCTGAACTTTCCTGTGGACACAAAGCCGTGGCTAACAAAAGAGGAAAATACTTTTCTCCCGAAGATGTCGCTTGCAGACTGGAAGGGGATTCTGGAGAAAATGCTTCCCTTCTTCCTTCGCACGCCTAGCACGAGTCGGTTGGCTGCTGCCGCAGCCCGGGACACCGCCTCGGGGTCCGCGCCGTCGTCGCGCCCCGCTGGGCAGTCTGCTTGGGGAGCCGTGCGCCGGGGCGGCGGCCGCAGGCGGCGGCTGCGGTGGCAGATTGCAACGGGCGCCGCGGGCACCGCGTCCCCTCCTGCTCGCTCCCGAGCCCGCCGGAGCGGAGGCCCAGCAGCCCGCAGAGTGTGAGCCGGGCGCCGGCTCCCGCCCCTCCGAAGCCACCAGCCGGGAACCGCGGAGCGCAGCATGTGGGGATGGGTTTTCTGCGGAGACCGCGCCTTGCAGTTTCAGGCAGCTTTTCATTTTAGTTCTGAACTAGCATTTATTGAGATGTCATTATTGGACCGTGGTGCAGGGACTTTCCATGGCATTCATGCATTTCACATTGACAGTGGCCTTAAGAAACTATTCCCATTTTATTCTACTCTAAAACTTACGAGTTTCTGTTCACGACACTTCGTGAGGAATTGGTACACAGACATATTGATTCTTGGTCTTTTTTTACTTTCCCTCTCCTTCCACCACAGCTGTAAATGTGTAGGAACTGAAGGGGCTCAATGTAGCCCCCGACCACTTCCCACAGAAAGGACAAGCTGGCGCGGGGGCCAAGGCGGGCTAATGTGGCCTCGGCGGACGCAGAGGGGGCGCGGGGACAGAAGGCACAGCGCACGGGCTCTGGCCGGGCTAACGCCGGCAAATACCCTCAGCCTCCTCGGCCCCGCGGCCTGCGGGGCGCTTCTTCCTGAGCAGACCCCAGTTTCCAACAGAGAGACAGCGATGGAGGACTGCACCGGTCAGGCCTCCCAGCCTGGGCTGGGGTGGGGTCACGAAGCCCGCCCCGGTTCGGGCTGAGCTCCTCTGAGGCCCCTGGACGTCCTTCCTTCCACCAGCAAGTCACGACTCGGATGTGTCTGGGCCGTCTCCAGACTCCTCCCCGCCCAGGGCTGAGAGCGGGAGAGTCCGGGGAGCACAGCCTGAGTCCTGTCGGCCTCCCGCCTCCCCCGCCAGGCCCGGCCCGGCCTGAAGTGACGCCGACACCCGCTGGGCCCGCGTCTGACGCGTGGCCGCCGGCCCTGCCCGGCCCAGTGCGCACTGGTCTCCCTCGCGGGGCCCAGGCCCGCAGAGGCGGGGGCGGCAGAGGCTGCGAGGCGGAGGCGCCGCGGGCCCCGCACCGCCCCCCGCCGTCAGCCGCAGGCTCCCGGGGAGGAGGGGCCGCGTAGACGGAGGAGGCCGGATTCGGAGCCGACGCGCCCGGAGGGGTCGCTCTGAGGCCGGCGGGGTGCAGGGCCAGACCCGGGCAGCTCGTCCGCCTGGGGTCAGGTCGCGCTTGAGACGCTCTGGGCCGGAGCTGCCGTGTTTTACAAAACAAACGCAGCGGGGCGAGGAGGAGCCGAGGCGCAGCCCCCGCCCTCGCCGCCTGCTCGGGGATAATCCGGCCCGCGCCGCAGCCCGGGAGGCTGTAAATCCACGTCCATCACCGCGCAGCCACTCGGCCGGAATTAGCCAGTCGCTACGGCTTTAATTACTTTGTCAAAGATGAAAAATAGTAATTGATTTTGTCCTCGATCGCTTTGTACCTCCCCCTCCCCTTCTCTGCAGATAAGCAAATAAATAGCTATTTATGGAAACCCGCGTGAGCCGGGCTGTGCCGGCCACGTCTCCAGCGGGGTGGCGCCGGGACTGAGGCGAATCCGGCGGGACCAGGCCCGGGTGGCCTCAGGCGTTGGAGCCGCTGCCCTCCTCTCCCCTCGGGGAAGGCGAGGAGAGGAAGGAAAGAAAAGGCGCTTCACAGCGGGGGCTTGGCACCTGCCTCGGCGGGGAGCGAAGCGATGGACGGAGAGGCGGGAATCTCGCCGCCGCCGCAGCCGACCCGGACGAGCCCAGTCCGGGCAGCCCGGGTGCCCACGGCAGGGAGCGGGACGCGGGAGCGAGCTACCGGGTTTAGGGGCCTGCACTGCGGGCGCTGTGACACCCGGAGCCTCTCCAGTTGCTTGCTGGGTCCCAGTGGGGCTTCCAGTGACACTGTTGTTAGTCCCTAAACCACGCAGGGTTTCGCGCCACTTGCCCGGTTCATTGCAGGGCTCCCTTTATGCTCCCAAGTGCGGATTCTGCCGGCAGGCTGCCCCGCCTCGGTGCTCTGTGACCTTGAAGGAAATGCCAGAGCTGTCAAATGAGCTCACCTGCTGGGGGCGGATGAGGGTATCCAAGGAGTGTCTGGCCTACCCCGCACGCTTTCAATACGCTGCTGCTATTACTCAATCGAGATGAACCGTGCATTCAAGCCTCGAAGACTTTGCAGGTAAATCAGCTCTTTCTCCCTGGTCCAGAAGGTGTAAGACAAATGTACATACATAAAACTGAAGCTTACAAAGTAGCTAATCACTGTGCCCCACTTTCGCCTCAGTCAGTGGTGTGGCTACCCAATAATCAGGTATTCACCTTCAATTCAGAGAAAATGAAGTGGGGGCCGGGGATATAGCTCAGTGGTTCCGGCGCCTGTCTTGCAAGCGCAAGGACCCGGGTTCGATCCCCGGTAACCACATAACAATACTGGGTGTGGAGATTCACCCCAGCGGCAACCAGTACCACATACCACAGTGCCGGGCGTGGTGGCTCACGCCTGTAATCCCAGCACTCGGGAGGCGAAGGCAGGAGGATTGTGATGTGAGTTGGAGGCTGAGCTCAGGGCCAGCCTGAACCACAAAGCGAGACCCTGTCTCAAAAAACCTTAAAAAAAAAAAAAAAAAAAGAAAGAAAGAAAATGAAGTGGATCTTAGAGAAGTGTGCAAAGCTCCGTGTCCAAGGCACCTTCTGTTGGGATCAAGAGAGATCTCCACGTAAACAGGCTCACTTCGCACTTTTCATGTAAATTCCCAGTGACATCAACAAAATTGAATCAAGCTTCCCTCACCTAAGCTTTGAAGAAGAGTCCAGGCTCATAAATCATAAACACCCATTGGCTAAATAAGTCATCTGTGTGGGAGATGTAGGTCCCAAATCCGGGAGCAGATGAGGAGGACGAGAGTCCTGAGTCAGCAGTGGTGACAGTTACCTCGTCACTGCAGCGAGACAAGGACAGTGGGCGCTGGGTGGAGAGGGGTGTTCGAGGTCATCCATGTCACCCCCTGGCTGCTTTGCCAGTGAGAAAAGAAGAGTCCAGGAAGAAAAATGAGACTTCAAGGTCACTTGGCATGTTAGAAACAAAATCTAGCATATGAATCTGTCTTTGATCCAGCATTTCCATTCACAGGAATATATTTCAAAGACATAAACACCCCACAGGATGAGAATGATTATGATGGTGTAATTGATAGTGAAAGCCCAGGAGGAAAAAGAAGGGAGAGATATCCACATTAGATTGTTATGATACTTGTAACATGGACTCGAAACCCATTAACAGAATGAATTAAACCAGCACATGCTGGGAATCCCAGAACTCTGGAAGGCTGAGGCAGGAGGATGGAAATATGAACATGCTGTTTGTCTCCTCTCAAAACAAAACAAAAGAATTAAAAAAGAAAAATATCTATGGACCCTGGAGAGATTTTCATGAAGCACTGAGAAAAGCCAGATCCTAGAAATGTATGAATATTATGATCCTGCTTCATAAAATAAACAGAAATTTAAGCTCAGTGTGTGGGCGATTTCCTACAGCGTGGGGATACACGTACATAGTAAGTAGCAAATAGGATTAGGATTATTTTAGGCAAAGTAGGGATTGATGTGAGCGCTGTGTGGGTGAGGGAGGTAAAAAAAGTACAAGATCATACTTTATAAAAACTAGCTGCCATGATCCTATGTCTAAAATCATGTTAAAATGTGCATACCAATTTTAAAGAAAACATCCATTAGTAGAACCTACTGCCTTACTAAGAATATTCACCAAAAACATTACCTTCATTGGGAAATATTAAACTTCCATCTAGTTTACTGTCTTTCTCTGAGGAGTAGAGCTCAGAAAAATGAATTCGGTTGATTAAGGATCCCAACCACCAGTATTTGGCTAATCCACCTTCCTCAAATCCTCCTGTTTCTATATCCTGGCTCAGGCGAAGTGGAACCAACGTCTAATTAAGACCTTTGGAGGACACAGCGATAGAGTCTACAATGCTGATTTCCTCCCTCTATCCCATCTCTGGGATAGCCATAAAATCTCTTAAATTAAGGGCCGGGGATTTAGCTCAGTGGTTCCGGCGCCTGTCTTACAAGCACAAGGACCCAGGTTTGATCCCCGGTAACCACATACTATACTGGGCATGGAGACTCATGCCCAGCAGCAACCAGAGTTGCTCACGCCTGTAATCCCAGCACTCGGGAGGCAGAGACAGGAGGATTGCTGTGATGTGAGTTTGAGGCTGAGCTCAGGGCCAGCCTGAACTACAAAGTGAGACCCTGTCTCAAAAAAAACACCTAAAAAAAAAAAATCACTTAAATTAAAATTACACCAAACTGAAAATTTCTGATTCCTGATTTCTCCATAATAAGAACATCAAGGCTTTTCTGCCACACAACCATCTCTGCTCCATGTTCTTAACAATGTTTTGCTAGCCCTTTTTACTCATTGTACATATTTGATGCAACTATTTAGTAATTCTTCCAAGTGTAAATCTTTGTTTATCCTATTCAAAGTTCCCAAACCCCAAAATGGAAGATGGTACTTTTTTAAGGGAGGTCAGGCCTCCACTGTATTCATGATCTGAAGGAGACTTTTGGTATGGCATGTACAAATGAATTGATATTTTGTGTCTGTGGTGTTGTAGTGTTGCTACGTAAGATTCTGTTTTTTTCTTTCTTTTTCCCTCCTCTTCTATTCTTATCTAGTTATTGGAGAGAAAATTGGGGTCCAACATCGAGCAAAGTGATGAGAAGAACCTGGAGAAGTTTCAGCAGAGAATACTGATGAGGGAACAACAGTGCGTGAAGCAGGCCGGGCCTCCCCATTCAAAAAGCTGGAACAGGTGGGAAGTTCAGGGAAACACTGATTAAGCTTTAAGACTTTGATTTTGTCATTGGGTGGTTCCTATGAAAATTGGGCCCAGGGAGCCATAGACATGAGCTCCAAATTTGGGATGATTTGTTCTAGTCAACTGCAGCATTCGATAGGATGAGATCATATCAAATAATGGCCTGGAAGAGTCCAGCCCCAAACAGACACCTGGAGCTTGGTAGCCAGGAGGGTGGTTCTGTTGTGATGGTACCAGTGTCAACCACAGGAAATAGTCCAGGTGATTTTTTTTTAAAAAACAATCTCTTAGGGTTTGCTTTCTATTTCAGGGTTTTTCTGCTTCACTCCAAACCTCTTGCCGGGTGGTGGGAAAGGTAAGAAAGTGAAAATGGCACTTTAGAATTTAGATTAGACATGAGTTCGAGTCAGCACCACAGACAACTCTTGTTTAGACCAGTGTTTTTTTGAGCACTTAGCGAGCCTCACTCTTCCTTTTAGTAAAATAGGTTCCTTGTGGAAAGTAACATGCATAAAAGCTGGTAGTGTAAGGCTGGGGATATAGCTCAGTGGTTCCGGTGCCTGTCTTGCAAGCGCAAGGTCCTGAGTTCAATCCCCGGTGACCACATACAATACTGGGCGTGGAGACTCACCCCAGCAGCAATCAGTACCACATACCACAGTGCTGGGCGTGGTGGCTCACACCTGTAATCCCAGCACTGGGGAGGCAGAGGCAGGAGGATTGCTGTGATGTGAGTTGGAGGCTGAGCTCAGGGCCAGCCTGAACTACAAAGCAAGACCCTGT
>PVIR01005437.1:0-72147 GCA_004026965.1 Petromus typicus
TGGGAAGACATCCAAGAAGATTGTCATCACGGACTGTGGCCAGTTGAGCTAACTAGCGGCCGGGTGTTAGGACAGTCCCAGCTGCTTGTGGATTGACTCAAGCCGGTGCCTCCCTCAGGCTCTCAGCCAAGGTGCCCAGACGCTGCCTGCGCTCGTCCCACTGCCCTGCGTGCCCGAGGAAGGCCACTCAGGACGGGCACCAGCTGCTTCCCGGTGCCCACCACTGTGGCCATGACGTCACACCCCTCCTCCAGCGATGACAGTAACAGGATCACACTCTGTCACCCTGAATTAGGGGACAACCAGCTACTGGAAAAAGGACTGTGATACGTGTGCACTGTCGTCTTTCTAATTGCAGTGATGTAGTCAACAGGACAGCCTGGAAATGGAGCCGTGAGGTGACCTGGGTTGGTGGCCTGGGTCACAGACTTCCGATCCTGGCTATTACAGCACAACTCAGGGCTTGTGTGAAGTCCCCAAGGCCAGACTTTCCCTCTGCTTACTGTGAGATCCAGAGGTTCGCTGCTGTCACTGTGAACCTGGAAACGTTCTGTGAGCTGTGCCCACTCAATGTGAGTTCTTCTATGGGAATGGAAGTAAGCGCCTGTAAGCGCCCTGCTTCTGGAGAGAAGTATTTCTTTGGGCTTTCCTTTTTCAATGTGTGTTGGATAAATCCAATCTACTGATAATGTGTATAAAAGATTTCTGGAACATTTGTGTTCACCTTAAATGTGATAATAAATCCTATTTTCTATAAGATTGGTATGTGTAGTTTTAGAAAAAGTCGTCTATAACTTAAATCCAAATTTTAAAAAGTTGTCATATGTCTGGGCTCTAAGCACAGCACATTTTTTTTTTCTGCTGGTGTGGCAGATGGAACTTGGGCCTTAGTAACAGTTGGCATGTATTTGACCCCTTCTCCAAACAAAGATGGACGGTGGCCAGAAAGATATGCGAAGATAGTGGACATCCTTAGTCCTCAGGGGGGTGCAGATCAAAGCCAAGAGAGATTGCACCTCACACCCACTCTGAGGGTTATTATAAAGAAGCCAGGTAGTAGCAAGTGTTGGGAAGGATGAAGAGAAGTTGGAACCTTCATGCCCTGGTGTTTGGAAAGCAGTCCAACAGTTCAATTCAGTGAACTTAGTGCGTGACCCAGCCATTGCATTCATATGTCCAAGGGAAAGGACGACCTAGGTCCACCCAAAAACGTGCATGTGAATGTTTACAGCAGCATTATGAATAGTCAAAAAGAACCTGAAGTAAGACCTGACAGCCGTACCTTGAAGGAAGTGTTTATTCTGGCCCATTGTTCAGGAGGTTCAGTCCATGGCTATAGGTCCAAAACACCACAGGGCAAGGATCTGGTGAAGGAGGGAGAGAAGCTGGGGCCAAGGATACAGCCTGTCACACCCCCAGTGTCCACCTCCAACCAGGCCCTACCTTCTGCTGGCACACTTGAGCCGTCAGCTCCTTGATGGGCGGTCCGCTGGTGAGAACCTCACTCCACGATCCAGTCACCCTCTAAAAGCCACCTCTGAATATGGGACTTGGGGGACATTCTAGTTGTGAACCATGGGACAACCCCCAAGGCCCATCGGTGGGCAAATGTACAAAAACCGCGCGGTGTATCCACATGGTGGGTTTACAGGGCTCTGAAAAGGAAAGAAATACCAATGTTCCCTCCAACCTGTGAACCTTGGGAACTATATGCTAAGTGAAAGAAGCTCGTCACAGAAGACCTCACACTGCACGATTCCACTCATAAGAAACGTCCATCACCGGGAGGTCTGCAGAGAGATTCGCGGGTGCTCAGGGATGGACAATAGTCGGTGGACATGCCAGTGGGTAATAAACTCAAGTCTGTGAACCATCCTTATGGGACGATGCACATGTTCTCAAGTTCACCCTGGGGGTAGTTGCATATATCTGTGAGCACAACAGCTAACTTCATGGGCAAATTGTATAGTATGTGAGTTGTACCTCAGGAAGCGCTTACCAATGTGTAGTAGTGAAGTCTCACAATTTCGGGGGTGTGTAAGTTGTCTCTTCTCTTGCAAAGCCTGGGCTGCAGGAGAGATCATAACAGTACTGATGAACAGAGCTGCCTGGCCTCCAACACAAGAGGGCAGGCTCATGCCCTCCGCAAAGGAAAAGCCCAGTTACTGGAGGATATGTGTTGTTGGTTTCATTTGTAGTCAACCGAGTGCCAGGATCCTCTTCTTTCTCATCACTGCCCTCTCACGTGGCACAGAATCCAAATGACCCTGCAATTCGGCAACTGTACAATGAAGGTTTTGTTCAGCCCAGCACCTGCAAGAAGAAAGAGAATCTTTTAGTGTCACAGAAGTGTTCTGAGTCTCAGATTTTACCAGGCTGAGAATTAAAGAGCTCGAGTTTTCCATTTTCTTGCGGTAAGTAATCAAGCATCCTCAGAATTCATCCCTCAGTTGATGTCAGGTGCTGCAGACACCTGGCCTCCGAGGTGCATACTTAACGCCCTACAAAGCCACAGGTGACGGCGTGACTAAGGTTGGTGTCACAGCATGACACTAACATGGGGTGTCACTAACACCCCATTTCCCACAGTGACTTGTTCAGCTCAGCCTTCAAGCCCCGCCCAGCGAGTCTCTGGACTCCATCCTCGTGGATCATCTCCTGGGGCCACTCTTGGTATCATTTCTGTATGGTTGGGACCCAAAGAAGAGGCTGAGATGACACTGTGCTTTGAGCAGGGGGCATGTGATACCGAAGGAGAAGATGGTGCTGAAGATCCCTCCAGTGCCCACTGCTGAGATGGGCTCGAGGAAGGTTGACTAGGCAGATGGATGGCTGTGGAATTGGGTGTTACTTTCTTAGGCTCAGTGAAGTGCTTAGGCTATTTGTACTGAATGTAATTACAAATGAGGCTAGTTTCAAATCAACTTCTTTTGCCTTTCTCTCTCACTTGGCTTTCCTTCTCTTCTTGCCTTCTTTTGGGTTGAGTTTTTTCTCCTAAAAGATTTCATTTTTATTTCCACTATTGGCTTCTAGATTTTCTTCTTCCTTTGTAGTGGTTTCTGTAGGAATGGATATACAATTAGCTTTTCATGAACTGATTGCAAATAAAATACCCATTTTATAGATAGCCTAAGAATTTCTGGGTCAAATGATAACTATTTTTAACTTTTTCTTTAAAAAAAGGAATTTCCAGGGCTGGGGAGTTAGCTCAGTGGTTCCTGTGCCTGTCTTGCAAGCGCAAGGACCTGGGTTCGATCCCCTGTAACCACATACCATACTGGGCGTGGAGACTCACGCCCAGCAGCAACCAGTACCACATACCACAGTGCTGGGCGTGGTGGCTCATGCCTGTAATCCCAGCACTCAGGAGGCAGAGGCAGGAGGATTGCTGTGATGTGAGTTGGAGGCTGAGCTCAGGGCCAGCCTGAACCACAAAGTGAGACCCTGTCTCAAAAAACCAAACAAATAAAAAAAAAAAAAAAAGGAATTTCCAGACTTTTCCAAAAAAGCTATATTTCATATTTCTACGAGCAGTGTATGAGGGTTTTGATTTCTTCCTGTCCTCATTAACCTTGCTGTTATCTTTTTTATCCTAGTCATCCTGGTAGGTGTGGTGTGTGGTGGTTTTATGTTTCATACCAGCAGTGGCGCCAGTATGGAACACCTTCTTCTGTGCTTATCAGGCATTTGTATATCTTCTTTGAAACGGTGTCTGTTCAGATCCTCTGCTTGTTTTGAAACTGTTTTGTGGTTGAGCTGTAAGAGCTCAACAGTGTGGATACAAATAGTGAGGAGACAAATTCCTTATCTGATACAGATGATCCCTAATGTATTGGGGCTTAAGATTTTTAAATTTTATCATGATGTAAAAGAAATATACACGGTAAAATCTATGCTTTGAATCGTGATCTTTTTCTGAGCTAGCAACATGTGATGCGGTGCTGTCCTTCGATGCTGAGCAGCGGCGGTGAGCTGCCCCAGCTAGGCCCCAGTCCTAGAGGACTCGGTGAGCCAGTCCTCTAGGGTGCCACGTTGCTCCACTACAGTGCACAGGAGCTTGGGCATATGAAATGCAATTGTGGCTTTAAATACCTTCAACTTATAGTGGGTCTGTTTGGCTGGAGCTCCCATCATAAATCAAGGGATATCAATATAGTTTATATAGAGACACGTTTTGCTCAAGGATGAGATTATTCAGAGAATCCCATTGCTAGGTGACTGTCCTCATCTGAACATCACAGGGTTACTTACAGACTGAGGGCTGTAGCAGCATCAGACAGTGTGTTCCATGTGGACTGTCACACATGTGGTCTGTCACTGACTGTGACTTTATGGGCAGCCTGTGACTTCACATGTCCCAGGTGTCACAGAGCCTTGTAAACTCTTGGACTCCTCCTAGCACCAGCCTAGAGCGGCATGGGTGACCCCAGGCAGCCCAATGGCTGTGGATTTCATCCCTGGTCTGGAAGATCGGCAGAGTGAAGACTTCCAGGGAAGCCCGTGCCCTGGTTACACACAGGGAAACTGAGGCCTGGAGGGGTAGAGGAATGAAGGTGGAGGCAATGGCCTCACTCTCCTGACCCTGGATCTTGTCTCTAATCAACATAGGAGAGGCGCTTCAAACTCTTCAATAGGAATCAATAAATAGATTATCCAAAAAGGGCCAAAGAGACAGCTCTGTACACATACGTGCGCACACACAGAGGCACATGTACATTTCTATAAGCGAAAAGACTCTATAGACGGACATGGCGAAGCTCTGGATAGTGTTGGTCAGTGGGAGAAGTTAGCAGCTTGTAATGTTTTTGTTTCTGTGTTGTTTCCACTTCACATTATGGGTGTACTGTGTTTATAATGAAGGTAGAAAAGCCAGATATGTCCATTTTAGAGTTTTACTCAAGCACAGTGAGGTCTGAGGAGGTCAGGGTTCACCTAGGATACAGGAGAAAGAAAAACAAAATTCCCCTTTAATTCCCCGGTATAGTACCTGGTGCCTGCCGGCAGGAAGTTGCAGTTCTCCGATTCGGCCACCAGGGGGAAGACGGCAACCAGTTGATGGGCACAGGAAGAAAGCAAGCCGGGGCACTCGGAGCCGGCCAGTTCGGCAGGAGAGAGCAGGCCCAGGATTGGAACAGGTCTCCACTTTGGTGCCCAGGCAAGGCTGGATTCTCAGGCAGAAGAGGATCGGGTAATTATATGCTAGGCAAAGGTCATTTGCTACTGCACAAAGGGAAACCTGGTCAGATTGAAGCTACCATAGAGGGGAACGGCCTGGAGAACCAACAGGTCCAGGCACTGCCAGGGGCAGGGCGTGAACTCCGGCCGCCGGCCTGACAGGTTTCGGAGCTTTGGCTGGGCAGAGGCTGAGGCGGGGTCATGAGTCATGTCAGAGGCCTTGTGGCCCCGCTGCCCCCGCCACCTCCTGTCAGCAACTTGACTGTGCCCCACGCATGATGCTGCCTCGTCCGCTTCACCCGCCCCCCGCCTTGTACCAGGGATCGAACTCAGGGCCTTGTGGTTGCCAGGCAGGTGCTGCACCACTGAGTTACACGGCTGTAGTTTACTCTTGACCATGGCCCTCCTGTAGGTAGGTGGACACTGTCATTTCCATTTGTAAGGGGAAACTGAGGCTCCGAGCGGCCTTGTCCATCTGACTTGAATCCTTGCCCAGGGTAAGGACAAGGAGGCAGAGTGGAGGTAACAGCAGTGCCATGAGCCTAGGCTCACGAGCAGGACTTGGACCCCACATTGCCCAGCGGGATGTGGAGTATGGAGGGGCTGTGCGGCCAGGCTGAGCAGTGTGACCAGAATGGGGGATGGGTGCTAAGAAGGGGTGAGGTTGTGGTGCTGGGGGGCCAGCAGGGCCCCTCACCTCCTGCACTGATGTGGAGGGTGTGTGCAGGTCCTGGGCCAGAGTAGGGTCCCAGAGGCTGTGCGGCTGCGCAGGAGGGACGTGGGACATGACCTGGGCGGGAGGCCCATGCACTGCGGCTCACTTGCAGGGACGCAGTGGAGACGTGGTCCGCAGTGGAGACCGCGAAGCTGCCCCACCCCACGCTCCCTGGCAACTCCTCAGGGGCGTAGTGGAGAGAGCTGGAGCTCCTGGGGGCTGCTCCTCCACTGCAGGGAGCAGTAGGGCAGGGACCAGAGCCCAGACTGCCGGCTCTTGGTGTGGGGAGCAGCTCTGGGAGGAACAGGGGAGGAGCTCCAGCCCATCAACCACTCAAGCTCTCTGAATCTTGGCTCCCCTCTTTGTGAAAGGTGAGCAGTATGCTAGGAGGGTGGTGTGTGCCTCTGGTCAGCCCTCTAGGGAGGCTGAGGCAGGAGGATCACTATGTTGAATCTGGCCTGAGCGATTTAGTGACTCCATAAGACTTTGTCACAAAATAAATCATGAAAAAGGGGCTGAGGGTGAGCTCCTGCGAGAAAGCCCTAGTTCAGTTCCTGGTAATAAGAGTAGCCCAGATTACTGAAAGAATCGAAACCATGATGTGTTGGAGTAGTGGCTGGCTGTCACTTTGGCATGCTCCGGGCACCTTGCACTTCTTGGCCAGCCTCACGCAGAGCTCAGCTCCTGCCCAGAGTGAACAGCACAGCAAAGAGTTCACATGGCCAGTCCAGCCCTGCTCTTCTGCGCCCTGGAACTACTGGGCAGCCAGCCAAGCTTGCAGTGCTAGTCAAGGGTTTGGGACTCGCCCTATCCCCAGCTCAGGGAGAAGGAGGTGGGCGGTTCTCAGGAAGCTGGTCGCTTCCCTCTGAAAGTAGCACTGGCTAAGAGGTGGCCAGAAGAGGGCGCCCTGGGCCTACAGGCTGGGGACTCCATCTCGACAGGGACCTGCGTGTGTGCGTGCGTGCGTGTGCGTGCGTGCATGTGTGCGTGCGTGCGTGCGCGTGCGTGCGCGTGCGTGCATGTGTGCGTGCGTGTGTGTACTCGTGTGCCTGTGTGCATGCGTGTGTGTGTGTATGAGTGTATGTGACCATTCCTGGTGTGAGTGTACCTGCCTGGGTGAGCAGGGCCTTTTCTGCCTCCTGGGAGTTGCCCTCGGATCAAGGTGAGGGAGGAGCTGAGGGCCCCAGCGCTGTAGGAACAGCCAGACAAGCCCCTGAGGGAACCCAACCCAGCACTCGCCTCCCAAACAGGCCGGCTGGGGCGGGCAGGGATGACACAGGCGTAGGCCCCACTGGCCAGGCCGCATCTGGAAGGGCGGCGAGCTATTGATGCCCATCGGGTCTTCTGGGTCATAGACACTGGTCAGGATGTCAGGGTGGAGAGGCCTGGCCTGGCTCCCACAGCCCCAGCACAGGACCTGGTGCGGCTCACTGGGAAGTTCTGCTAAGTGACTGAGTGCTGGAGGCCCAGACGGCTCCATAAATCTGTGCACGCAGCGCCTTCTTTGGTCAGAAGCAGCAGAGCCGCAGTGGTGATGGGTGTGACAGTGGGCCATACCTGTCATCTTGGTGGCCAGGGCTCTGTCCTGCCTCAGTTTCCCCACCTGCTCTGTTGGCCAGCTGTCTCCTCTGGCTCTTGACAGGACAGGGAGTAGAATGCAGGAGACGAGAAAGCTGGGATGGCCATCAGGGCCACTTCCTGCCGTGAAGTGCGTCTGCTGAGTACGGGGTGGTGACGGAAGAGTGGCCGTCCCTGACCCGTGGGCAATGGACGGCCCTCAGCTTACCCAGGAAGACTGTGTCATGAGTTCTGAGAGGTGCCAGGCAGGGCGCTGTGTCTGGCGCTGACAAGGGCCCCTCACAACCTCACAAGTGTCCTAGGTTGCTGCCACCTTCCCACTTCCTCTCCACCTGCTTGGTCGCAGCCCCCCCAGGGCACCCCAGCCTGGGCCTCGCCTTCCCCGACTTCGGCAGCTCTGGGCTCTGCACGTGTGCGGTGGGAGGCTTAGCTTCCACCTTGAGCTGGGCCAGCTTCTTGGACTCCCTGGTTCCCCTTCCTGTGCCCACTTGGGGCCTCTCAGCGGCTGGCTGCCTTTGGGGTCCGTATGGAGTCCAACCGGAAATCCTTCCTGTCTAGTGGAATCGCTGCTTCCCCAGCTCTGGGAGATGTCGAAACACAGGCTGTGCCGGCTGTGAGCTTGTCTTCTCAGAAAGCAACACACGCAGGCGAGCACGAGGGCACAGACCTTCAGAGCCAGGGCAGGAGGCAGGGCACCGGCCTGCGAGCTTGGGCTGGTGGCAGCGGGACTCTGTCTTATCTGCTGGTGAAAGAGCAGCCGTGGGGTCCTGTGTTTGAAGCCGGGCTCCTTCCCTCCCCTGTGTGGCCTCTGTCTGTGCTGCTCACAGTGGGTGGGAGATTTCACAGCCTCGGGCCACCCTGGGTGGTCCCAGCGTCAGCAGTGTCACATCCCGGGGCTGTTTGATCTGCACAGGACCCCACTGGGGTCCCAACATCACGCAGCTCAGGATGGGGCTCCGTGGGCGGGGCTCTGCACCCCTCCTGGGCACTGGCAAGTCCTCCGCTGTCAGGGTTCCTACGCATGGCTGTCTTCCTGCCCTGTGGTCCCCTGCACTGGTGCCTCCAGCCCCAGCCCTGGCCACCTCTTCACACCCAAATGCAGGCCCCTAGTGGGATCTCCTGACGCCAAGAAGCAGGAAGAGGCTGGATGGCTCAGGTTGCTTCTGCAGCCCGGCTCACACAGGGGTCCTGCTTCTGGAGCCCCACCCCATCTCGCCCCCATACCTGGCCCTGACCCTGAGGACCCCTATTTTTTTTCTCTCACTCTCCATCTCAGTCTTTGGTCTGGAGGTGAGTGTTTATACCAGACTTACACCTTGGTCTTCATGCAATTTAAACATTTAGGAAACCAGCTGCCAAGATGTAAAACTTGGAAAATTTCAGGTAGCAGCTGGGATTTCCCCATTTTCTTCCGCTCCCTGCGTTATTCCCTTTTTGTTTATTTTAAGAGAGGGTCTCACTATGTATTTCAGGCTGGCCTTGAACTCACTATGGAACCCAGGGGAGCCAGAGACTCACGGCAACCCTCCTGTCTCAGCCTCCTGAGTGCTGGGATTAAAGGTTTGCACCAGCTACCTGGCTGGCAGCATTGTTTTCAGATGGCAACAATGGGATGGAGCTGGGGGCCACATGCCCCTCTGGTGGGGCTGGAGCTGCCTGCCTGCCAGCCTCCTCATTGACATTGCTACAAGCCCCCCAGCTGGGGACAAGGGACCTGTGGCCCAGGGCTACTGGGCATGGATGTACCAGACAGGATCTGGGGCTCTGTAGGCCTGGAGCTGCACCCCGCCCCTCTGGGTGGGACCGAGGCTGCATGTTCTTAAAACTCCTGCTGGTGACTAAGGATCAACGAGGCTGAGAGGGACCTGGCACTGATCCTGGTTGCAAGGGCACTGCAGCCGGTGCGTCTCACAGTTGGGTTGTGCTTCGTGGCTCTCAACAGGGGCAGCACCCGGCCCTGACTATCCGTCTGACCCAGAGACTTGCATCTGTCCTCAGTGATGCCCAGTGTCTGGGACTCAAATCCCAGGCTCAGCCCGTGCGGCTGCCATGGGGCCCAGGCTGCATCCTGGAGGCAGATTCCCTGCTATATATGGTCCCTGGAGTCCCTGGCTGGCGTGTGATCTAATCTGCCGGCAATCTCTCCCGGCCGGCGGGGCTGGCTGATGTGGGAGGCTGGACCCTAGAGAATGTGCACTTGAGGGCAGAGGGGCTGGGAGGGGCGACCGGGAGCCGGAAGCAGGGCAAGGACTAGACGCCAGGATGGGCCACGCGGCACCTGGTGCTGCCTCTGCCCGTGCAGTGTCCACCTCGGTGCTCTGCCAAACAAGGAAACCCAGGAGGCTCTGCACGTTCCAAAGTCCTTTTAATATAGCATGAAAAGGCTATATTTCCAAAGGCAAGGCGTATATAGTCTCCAGGAATAAGGCACACACCGGAATGCCATCCCGAGGGCTGCCCTGCAGGGAGCCAGGCGCCGTTTCCACGCGCCCTCCCGGCGGGGCCCACGGGTTCTGTTTGTCTTTTAGCTGGACATACATACAGACATCACAGACACGGACAAGGTCACCACACAGGGGTGGAGGAGGTCCAGCAGCCAGAGCTGGTCATGATGGGGACAATGATCCCAGCTGTGACCGGCCCCACAGGTGGGGAAGCGCAGGGGCGCCTCTCCAAAGGCAGGGACCCAACTCCCTTCAGCATTAGTCGCTGCACTGGGCTACAATGTAGTGAGGTTAGGTTAAACGTGTGTTTGGAGTAGATTCAAGTCCATTAGGTGCTGGAGGCGGGCATGAGGACCGATCCGAGTTCAAGCGCAGGGCCCGGAGACTCAGGTGGGAGAGTCCCCAGTTTTCACGAGAGGTCGGCTCCCCCTCTCTCCGTGGCCCGTGGTTCATCTCACAGTCCGTCTTCTCCTCATTCCCTCCCTGCCCTACCCTACAAAATTAATAAAACCATAGTAACAAGATAATAACAAGAAGGTGTAGGAAAATAGATTATAAGGCTGCACTGGTTCTCCTCGGGGGGGCTCACCGTTCCCTTTTTTGCTATATAACTAAGAGCAGCTCCCCTTTAAAAAAGCAATACTTTCCAAAATACACATATGTATAAATACAGGATGAGGCCACATTAATAAGTCTAAACACTTGAATAATATGCTGGCTACTTAATACTGATATTTTCATCCTGGGAAAACAATACAGAATAATAGCAACATGGCTTTAAAGATTTCCAAAGTTATTTTCTCATCAGAATTATGTACCAACTTCATATAATATTCTATGTAGACAATATTTCCTTCTTAATGTAGTTCAGTTGCATACTTTTTACAGACGAAAGCATAGTAAAAAAAAAAAAAAGTAAAACAAAAACAAAAAAACCCAAATCAACCAAAAAAACCCCGTAACAGGAAAAATAAAGTTCTCACCATAAATATTTTCTTTTTAGTTCAACCAGATTTGCAAACACACTTCCAGAAACCTTTGTTTGACTTTCTGTTGCCCTCCTAAAAGTTCTGAAGTTTGAAGAATGCTTCTCTGTTTTTTCATTAAAAACAAATCAATTCTATTTTTCTTTTGTTTTGTTTTTTTAAAAAAGGCCCTCACATATATACAGACAAAAACCACTGTGAAGACTTGGGGGGCGGGGTGGATGTGGAAGAAGCTACTAAATTCAGTGTTGTGGGAAAAAAAAAGTGGTAACCATGCAGAAATGTTAACATCTAGGTTTTTTTTTCCTCAAAATACACACATAGTATTTTTGTTTTTTAAAAAAGGAATTCTGTCAAGTATAACTCAAAATAAATACAAATTCACAAGTAGAGCTATCGAATACTTCATATGGGGTAAACACCATGATCTCCCAGCTAGATAGCTAGATCTACTAACCGCAGACGATTGTCCCGTTTTGAGCACACCGACACCATATGCTTTCTCGCCTCTGGGCTCCCAGACCCTCCGAGCACTAAGTTCCCACGGCACACAGCCTGGACAAGGGGTGTCTTCAGCTGATCACAGAGAGCCTGCCACAGCGCCAGAGAAGCGCATGGGGTGGCTGCCTCGGGTCAGCCCCTGAGGTGGCCGCCTGCACAGATGGCCGGGCTACAACGGCCAGCTGGACCAGCCTGCTGAGAGGGTCATCGAGGGGTGACATCCCTTTTCCTGTTGGCCCTGGCCTCCTGCGATATGGAGGCTGTGTTCTTTCTAGGGTGTAAGGTCCCCCTGCACCCCAGTGACAAGCATGCTTACTGTCCACCACTGGGAGCGTTCTCTTTAAGGCCCAGCAGAAGGACGCCATCTGCAGCTCCTTCCTGGGGACAGAAGCCTTGGGCTCAGGCCACCCAGCCTACCTCAATGCAGTGCTGGGCCGGGGAGTCCCCAGTGTCAGTGCCCCGGGGTGGCTGGTGCTGCCAGCCTGCCTCTAAGCATGCTAGGTGACAGCTAGAGGGCATAGCTGCAGCAAACACACTTAAGTGCTCAGAGGGTGGCCCCCAAATCTACCCTGCAGCCCCCCAGGCTGCAGATCACTCTGTCTCTGCTCCCCACTCCCTGGACCCTTGGTGAGCACGTTACTATAAATCCACACTTGCACAAAGCATTTTCATTTACAAACTGAAGGCGACCGGGCACCGGGTAGGTGTCCTCGAGCCGTGGTAAACACTGGATTTCAGGCCCATTTTGTGGTCTGCTGTGTGTGTGTGTGTGTGTGTGTGTGTGTGTGTGTGTGTGTGTGTTTCCCCACAGAGGCACAATGTTAGGGCAAAATCAAGCAACCCAATCTGGCAGCTGGTTTTGTTCCTGCCCCGTGAGAAAAGAACAATAGAATTAGGGCTTCTCGCTGGGGAGAAAGGAGGGCACGTGCTTCCTGCCAACCAGGACTGTGGTTTCCCTGACCGTGTGACGTGCCATGAGGCCTCTCTGCTCCTCTGGGAGACTGGAGCCACTATCCTCATCTCCACAGGACAGGTTCCATGGCTTGTTTCCGGGTAGCCCGGTGAGAGGCTAGGTGAGGAGGAAGGGTCCTTGTCGGTTTTTTGGCAGGGGAAAGGGCAACAGATTGGGCAGCTGCAGGGGAAGACTCTTCATCTCTCAGCCTGGCTTCCAAAGGAGCCACTCGGCAGGGGGCCGCGGGGTGGAATTTGGGGTACCTGGAAGGAGTGACCCCCATCTAAGGGGTGCAGATACTCTCCAGGACAGGCACCCGGCCAGCCTGCTCCAAGAACATCAGAGCTCAGGGATTTCTGTTCTTCAGCGCCACCCTCTCACTGAACTGATGGGGAAACTGAGGCTGGAGATGTGCCATCTTCTCCCCAGGTGGCACAGTACATATCTGGAGGACTGGGGCCTGTGTCCAGAACTGGGGCTACAGCCTCAATAGTCCCCATGGGGGCAGGAAAGGTAGTGAGCTTACAGGATCCAACTCACCAGGACGGTGGGGGATTGTGGACGTGTCTCTAGAAGCCCCGGGACACATCTTGGAGCACTGTCCAGCGCCATCTGACTACAGTGCCTGGGTCTGGGCCGGGCAGCTCCTAGGTATGATGAGGTGCCAAGGGGTCAGGATTTGGGTATCACTGTGGATGGGGGCAGAGGCCTGCTCCCCTGCAGCTGTACATAGGTGTCCGCAGCTGACTGCTGAGCGCGCGCGGGACGGTGGGCTGTCTGAGTGGCCAGGGACACGGGGCAAACAGGACGGTTCTCGGTACGAGGGGCCTGGCTGGCCTTGGGATTCACAGTAAATTTAGTGCACTTGTGGCCAATGCAGGCTGCTCACCCCAGGGGCCCTCCCCAGAGAGGGGGACCTGAGGACCACAACGTAAGTAACACTGTCATCGTGCGTGTGGCCAGGGGACATGAGGCCCCTGAGCAGCACAGGGAGGCGGTGGGCGGCGGCGTCACTGCACGCGGCGGCAGTAGTAGCCCAGCACCTTGCACTTCTCACAGAGGTGCTGCGGGTGCTCCTTGCTCTGGTCAGACACGTCCAGGCCATCGGGCTTCTCCAGGGGTCTCTGTGGGGGAACAGGGTGCAGGAGACACAGGGAAGTGGGGATGCGGGGAGTCCAGAGGGACAGACAGAGAGGGACCGGCAGAGGCCGGAAGACAAGACGGAGAGATACACAGGGACAGGGAGACACAGAGAGAGGCACAGAGGGCGAGGCGGGCAGAGAGGGGAAGGGATGGCACTGTGGTCACTGAGGTGCTGGGAGGACGCCTGGCGACCACCCCAGTAGGTCAGAGCCGGGTGCAGCTGCAGCCCTGGTAGGAGGGTCTCTCCCCAGACCCTGATGCACTGCTCTGATCCCCATGCCGCCTGAAGATCACTCGAGAAAGGACGGGCTGGGCCAGAGACTTCTAAATATGGACAGAGTCTTTGGGCAAGCGAGCCCTCACCCACACCTGGTCCCCAGCACTCAGTGCCTCTTCTCTGGCCACTTGTCACTTCTGCCCCTGAGCGGGCAGCCCCAGGTGGCATGGCACGGCTCACCCGGACACTGTCACAACGCTTCCTGCAAGGGGTGAGTGAGCCTGAGCTCCTTGGGGTCTGCTGCCAAGGTCCTCTCCCATCCCAGGGCCTGCCCTATTTGTTGAGTGACTTCATGAGTGCAGTGTTACTGCTTTCTAATAGGGAAACGGAGGCCCATTTTGGAGTTGATCCCCTACATAGATGTGGGACTAAGAGGAAGCTGGCTGTAGCCAGCTGGGAGACACATACCAGTGTGGGGGCTGCAGGCATGGTGGTACATGCCTATAATCTTAGCACTCTGGGAGGCTGAGGCAGGAGGATAGCAAGTTCAAGTCCACCCTGGGTAACTTGGTGATGTAGGGAGACCTTGTCTTGTCACACACACACACACACACAGGTGCTGCGGGTGCTCCTGACCTTGCTCAGCCTGTATAGCCCGCTGCCCATGAGGAGACGGGTGTTCAGTCATGAAGACTCCCCTCTGCTCAGGGAAAACACTGGCAGCTGGGACTGATCAGCCAGGGCCACCCCGCCCCCTGCAGGGAGGCCGGGGGAGCAAGGTTTTCTTCTCAAGGGGGGTGGGGCCGGCAGCGGGGAGCTGCAGCTGGGGCCTGACAGGAAACAGATGTGGCAGAGGCGGAGCGTGGGGACGTGCAGGCTTCTCAGAGGATGCTGCTGCCCAGGTCAGAGCTGGAGAAACCAACCAACCCTCCCCACACAGGACCTGAAGTCCGGGTGGGACAGAGCTGGTTAAATGACAGGCTCAGGCCCTATCTCCCTTCTGGGCGTCAGTCCCCGCCCCCCCATAGTAGGCACTCAACAAATACCAGCTGCCAGCCGAGACTGAAGAGTACTGCCATGTGCTCCAAAACAGTCCTTCCAGGCTGGGCTCCTGGGTGTTCCCACCCTAGGGATGGGACCTTGAACGGGGTGGCCAAGGGCGGCCCTGGGGCTGATCAGACATGGTGGGGACCATGGGGGCTACCCCAGGGACGGCAGCGCAGGCCAACGACGGGCCTGGAAAGGTGGAGGGAGCACTGCCGAACCACGGAGCCCCAGACCTTGGTGCAGACGCCGGGCCCCTTCCAGCTCCCCACCCAGCCTGCCCGCTCCATACCCCTCCCTGCCCCAGCGCCCCATGTGGCCCCTTCCGGTTCTAGCTGCTCTCCCTCTTTCCTCTTCTCTAAAATGGAGGAAGACAGGCTAGACCTGGGGTGGGACGGTCTTCCCCACTGGGACAGTCCGGCTTCCCATTGGCTGGGAGCCAGCAAAGGTCACGCCCTCTGAGCTGCTTCCTCTCCAGGGGGACCTGTCTCTTCTCCCAGTAGGATGCACCACTTCTGCCTACAACGACCTGCTTCCCCCCAGTCCCTGTGGATGTCACCATGGACACTCCTTTGTTTTAAAATATATGGGGTGGGGGCGGAGGCGGTAGGGGATTTAGCTCAGCGGTTCCGGCGTCTGCCTAGCAAGCACAAAGGTTACAGGGTTTGATCCGGGTAATGACAAACAACAATGCCAGGCGTGGAGACTCACTGCCCACCAGCAAGCAGCACCATATAACCACAGTCCTGGGCGTGGTGGCTCATGCCTGTAATCCCAGCTGGGGGTGGGGGCAGAAGCAGAAGGATTGCTGTGAGTTCGAGGCTCATCTAAACTACATAGTGAGCTCAGGACCAGCCTGAACTACAAAGCGAGACTTTGTCTCAGAGACAAACCAAAGCAAAACACCTGGGGCGTCTGCTCCGGGATCATGGTTCCTGTGCCCTTTTCCTCTTTCCTGTCCTCAGGGAGTGGGCTCTCCCTCCCTGTGATCCCATTTCAGAGGAAACACAGAAAGAAATGACCCCTTTGGAGAAAGAGTTAAACGAGACCCAATAAGAGAAGCCACTCAGCATAGATCGCCCTATCACTGCTGTCCCGTCACTCCCGCCCACCCACGTGGCCCCGCCCCGTCCCCTCCCCCAGCCGGCCCCGGGCTCACCTGCTTGTGCGGGTACACGTTGATGTGGCACTTGATGCACTCCTGCCCCATGTTGGCCCAGGAGTTCCCGCTCATCCATTTTCTCTTGCACTTGGGACACTTGTACTCGCCGAAGCAGCGCTTTTTGCCCTGGTACGGTGTCAGACCCTCGCCTTTGGGGCGCGCCTGCAGGACAGAAAGCAGACGCCATGGTGGTTTGGGATCCAGGCGACCAGCACGATATCCCCCTGGGGTACACACTTGTGCGGAGAGAGTGCCAAGGTCACAGGGTCACCGCCTGGAACCCCAACACTCCACGGAACTAGGACGTGGAGGGCGGACCTTACAGAAGGAAACATCCAGGGATGCGGTGTCCCACCTGGTGGTCCCAGGGACCTGCGCGCGGCGTGACAGCCAAGGCACAAACACTGGTGTGCAGTGATCACCTCTCCCCCCTCCTCCCAGCCCCAGCTCCTCCACTTTCCGGGACCCTAACTTCCCTTCTTGCACCCCAGAGGCGAGGCGGGCTCCGCTTTCACCCTGGACAGTGCACATGTGGCCACACATGTGGATAGAAATAGACTGCACAGTGAGTTTGAGGCTGAGCTCAGGGCCAGCCTGAACCACAAAGCGAGACCCTGTCTCAAAAAAAAAAAAAAAACCTAAAAAAAAAAAAAAAAAGAAATAGACTGCACATCTGGGCACCGGCTTCTGGTCTTTCCCTCTGTGAGCACTGTAGCAGCACATACAGGACGACTGTAAAGTTAGAATTCGAAGGGGTAGGGTGTGTTTACCAGGCAGTGTTTTAGGAAGTGTAAGTAGCTTTCTTTTCTTCCTGTTACAATCCAGGCCACCACAACTGACTTAGTATCTAATGGTGTGTGCAGGTCAGTATATCTGCAGGATAAATTTGCAGCAGTGAGACTGCATAAGCACGTGCACCAATTTGAAATATCACACCTCCATCCTGCCCTAGTAGTTAGGAGGCTGATGCAGGATTGCTGTGAGTTTGAGGCCAGCTAGGGCTCCCCTAGTGAGACCAGTTCAAAAAACCACATGTAAGGGCTGGGATGCAGCTCGGTGGCACAGAGACTGCCTAGCAAGTGCAGGACCCTGAGTTCAATTCCTGGTACGAAAGAAAAGAAAAGAGAAAGGAGGTGAAATGCATGCTAGTTTTGCTGTTGCAACTCAAATGGCAAAAATTACGCAATCTGCAATAAAAAATAAGGGCAACTTAATTGGAAATTAGTTAAAACAGAAAAGCATTACACTGTAGCATTAAGCGAATGGGTAGAACATCTCAGAGTAATTTTGACTTGTATGTCTTTTATTATGAGCAGGAGGAAATTTGTCCATAATTTAAGAAACAGTGGTGTTTCCTTTGTGAACTAATTGTTCATCTCCTCTTTTTCTTTTAGCTGATGGGGGCTTGATATTTTTTCTTATTGATTTTTAACTACACTTTCTATACTAAAGAAGCTCATTCTGTTCTGCAGTGCTTTTAAAACAGCTTTATTGAGAAAGGATTCACGTATTCTACATCTCAGCTGTTTACAGTGGCAATACGGAGATGTACAACTGTCACATTCTAACTTCAGCACACTCTACTACCCTCCAGAGTAGATCTGTTCCTGCTCATAGCTTTATTCCCCCAAACCCCTACATTCTCACACTGCCTGGCCCTAGCCAATGATGAATCTATTTTCTATCTATAGGCTTAATCATTTTAGAAACTTTATATAACTGGAAACATATAGTTGCGTGTGCTTTTGTGTCTGGCTCCTTTTACCTGGTGTAATACTTGGAGGATTCATTCGTGCTGGAGTGTGTCATCTTGGGGGAGGGGCACTGGAGATGGTCTCACTGTATAGTCCTGTCTTTGAACTCACTACCGAGTTCAGGATGACCTTGAACTCACCACGGAGCCCATGCTGGCCTTGAACTTGTGATCTCCGGAGTGGATTATAAATGTGTCTCACATTCGTGGGGCCCCCCTGTCCTCAGTGTCTCCACATACCACCTCATCTTGTCTCCTGTGGCGATGATGTCCACCATCCTTGTGTAGTAAGTTGCCCAAGACACCAGAGGTAAGATTTGGACCCAATATTTGTGCTCTTTTTTCCCCCAGTGGTGGAGATTGAACCCACAACCCCACAAATGCTGGGAAGGTGTGGAGCCTACACTCTTGAGCACCGTAGACTGCTCCATGAGTGGGTGATTGCTCAGGGACACTCCTCTGGGCTGGGGCTTTCTGAAGTTAACTGCCTGAGGACACCCTGAGGCTTGTGTCAATGCAGATTCTGACGCTAAGGAGGTAAGGTGAGCTTTTCCAGCAAGCAGCCGCGTGTTGCTACTGGCCTGGGTGACGCACTGCACCGTCATAGCACAGAGCCTGTTCCCGCGTGGTATCTTCTAGTCTCAAGTATTGAAGTGCTGATCCAACTTTTTAAAACATGGCAGTGGGTACGCAGGGTGTACACAGCTGCTTTCTTCATAAGAGCACAAAATCAGGAACAATCCAAGTGTCCAGCGTCCAGAGGCACAGAAATAAAACACAGCATATCCATGCAAGGGGATATTATTTGGCATCAAAATGGGATGACACCAGGCATGGTGGCACACCCTTGTCATCCTAGTGCTCTGGAGGCTGAGGTAGGAGAGTCACCATGCATTTGAGGTTAGCTTGGGCTACATAGCGAGTTCAAGGGCACCGTGGAATATATTGTGAGAGCGTATTTCCAATGCCAAAATGCCTGTCTCAAAAAGCTGAAAGTAAATTTTAAAATAATTTTTAAAAAAATGACAGAAATGTTTGTCTCATTATAATTGTTTCCCTTACACAAAACAATAGTATATAAATTTTAATTTATTCTTCCTGTAATCTATCTATCTTTCTTCTAACTCTTGGTGACAGCTTTCTGGGATTTCGGGCAGAATACTAAACAAGGGTGAATGCGCCAAGGGTATAGATCCAGACTGGGGAAGGGGGCGGCGCTGCCCGGTGCCTTGGAAGCCTGGCTGAATGTCCGCAGGGAAGTCCAGGAAGAAGGTTCTGTCCACCCTCACCGTGACAGTGACTTCCAGGGACACTCAGTGCACGTCAGGTGCCAGCTGGAGGAGGGTCCTGGGAAAGGGAGCGAGGCTCGATAAGGTGCATCTCTGGCTCTGGGCTGGGGAGAGCCTCGCAGGCCAGAGCAGGAGTAGCATGAGGCGCCTTCGTCTTCTAGATTCTCATGGAAGGGCCAAGAGAGCTGAAAGGAGGCTGCGGAAGCTTGGAGACAGGGCAAGAGGAAAGAAAACGGGTGTTTGTGTGGCACCACCCAAGTGCTGGGCTTTCTGCCCAGGCTCCCTGACTGCCAGGTTCCCATTCAGTGCTTCCCAGGACCCTATGTGGCAGGGAAGTCATTCAGTAGCTGGTGAAACTGAGGCTCAGGGAGGGTGCATTTGTACAAGAGCACCCACATATGTGGGGGGGGGGAAGGCTCAGCAGGCGTCTCTCCAAGGCCACCCTTGCTGCCATTCTGCCTGCCACCCCCAAGAGTCCCCTATGATGCCACGGCCTGTGCAAGGGATGGGAGGTACCAGCTGTAGGGACTTCAGGAGAAAATCCCTGGACATCCTTCCCTGTCCACCTCTGCATCAGAAGGGCTGGGGCTGGCGAAGAAGGCTGTGGACACAGAAGACAGCAGGCCAGTGACAGCGTACGGCATGCGGTGGTGAGAAGCTGCTTATCGCAAGGCTCAGTGTCCGGCCCAGTGCTGTTTATGCTCATCCACGAGGCGGGGCTGCACAGAGGGCTTTTTCACAGCACAAAGGCGACCCCCCCTTGCCTCTCCCCGAAAGGCACGGCCTCTTCTCATAAACCCCAGCATGAAGCAGCCACTGCACACAGCTGTGGGGGGGAGGTAGCACCTGCTGGGCCCCAGCAAGCCAGCCTGACCTCAGCCCTGCCGCGTAGCCCCCTAGGGAATCCCATGTGCCAGGGCACAGCTCACTGAAGCCCAGAAACTACCCTTGGTGGCACAGATGCGCTCTCAGGGAGGAGAGTGTGCCTACTTGAGGGCACACAGTGGGTCAGAGACGAGTATGCATGGGGGTAGGCAAGCAAAGGGACCTGTGAGCTGGGGGTTACAGTCACTGCAGGAGGGTGGCCTGGGAAGTGGGAGGCTGCGGCTGGTGGGGGTGGGAAGAGGGCATGAGCCAAGCAGCTGAAAAGCCAGAAGTTGGGTGGGGTGGGGGAGGAGGCAGAGGGTGCTGACCCTGTCTGGACACTTCCATGTCAGTTCTCATCAGCTCATGAGCCCTGAGGATGGCTGATGGGGTGAGCTCGCTGTCACTGGGGGTATGCAAGTGGAGGCTAGGTAAACGACTGCGGAGTGTGCCTGGGTCAGGCAGTTGTACCTGGTACCTCTGCGCTGGGCACTTCTGACTCTAGTCTTCTTGATCTTGGAGCTGCTGAAGCCCATGGAAGCAGGTGTGCAGAGGGGGCACTGGAGGGCATAGCAGCGGTGGGGACTGGACGGATACACTTGGAGTGACTCCGCCATGAGCCTTCCAATGTTAAAAATGTCCACTCCTTCCCCCACGCACATCCATTTCTAGGCGACCGTCAGAGAGGGGGACCGAAGTACCAAGCGGGGGCCCTCACAGGGCCCGGTCAGGACAATGAGGACCTGGCACAGGTTGAACATTCCATAGTGCACAAAGCCTCCCTAAATCGCGTTCCACCCGTTGGATGGGTGACAAGAACGCCATTAAAGCAGTTACGATGACTGTTTTGTTAGGAGTTTGGGAAAACGCTTGGAGAGAAAGCAGGGAAGCGCTGGAGGGCTGCCCGGTCCCCCACAGAGAAAAGGAAAAATGCACAAGGAAACAGCCGGAAGCTACGAGCTTTTAGGCCTGCAGCCCCTCCTGCCCACCAGGGGGCGCCCCGTGCTTTGCTAAGGTGACAGCGCTATGGAGGAAGCTGGGCCTATGCTCGCCTGCTCCGGCCTGTGGAGGTGGACGTGGACTGGGCACAGGGCACAGGCTGGCTTGTGGTTGCTAGTTGTTCGGCCCACGTTCATGTCTGTAAAGCCGCCCCACCCCAACCTCCAAGGGCACTCCACCTCTACCCTGTGTTAAGGACAGCCAAAGGATTACCAGTTGGGCTGGTCACTGCCCCGCGCTCATGCACGGCCCCTGCTCTCTGGATGGTTCCAGCTGTGGCCTCGCCTGAGAGCTGGATGATACGATAAAGGAAGAGCATCCCTCGATCGTCAGAGTCCAGCCAGGGCCTCTCTGTGCCCTTCTAGTCCAGCCCCATGATGAGTGAAGAGCGACCAGTCCCAGCTTCAGAGGAGGGTGCTGAGGCCTGATGCGCTTGCGCAGCGTGCTGGAGTCCGCGCTGCTAGGCAAGCAGCCCAGCCTGGAACCAATCTGACTTGTACCACTTTTCGAATGCCGTGCAATGTCCCAGGATTTCCTGGAGAACAGCACCTGCCCAATGGGGATGATGAGAAAGGACGGGTGGATGCTGTGGTGGTCCTGGCATGCTGGGGGTGTCTTCTTCCCTCCGGGCCTCAGTTTTCTCTCTCCCAGAATGCTCTGTGGGACTGACCTCGGGTGTTTTTCCAGGTGCCTCCCTCATGCTGGTGTCATCACTGCCTCCTGCTGACAGCCCTGGCTGCTGTAAGGGGGCCGGGGAAGGCAAAGAACAGCGGGGCACTTCCTAACCTGCCACCCACAGCCCCTGGGCTCTGTGGAGATACAGGAGGCCAAGCAGCTGCTTGGGGACCCTTGCTGGACCGCGTCTGTACCCCACCACTGACTCCAAGAGAGGCCCTCTCTCTGTTGGAGAGATGGGTGCAAAAACATGAAGGAACAGGCCTATGCCCAGTGGTGGCCCCACCTCTGACCTCTGACCCCGGCCAACACTCAGTATACATCCAATCCACTAACATTTACCGTGCATCCACCCTGCCTTGAGTTTGAAAAGTCCAGGAATGTGGAAATAAGCACATGAGAAAAGTCCTGCCTTCACACAGCTCATAGTCTGGGGCCTCCTAAAGGAGGTCAGCCCTGGATCCTTTACCCAGCCGGTGCCCTTATTGTCACAGCAGCTGGCTACAGACTCTGGGACCCACACACACACAGAGCCCGCCAGGCCTGCCAGGTGACAGGCACTGCCAGTCCTGTCCTGTGAAATGATCGCTAACTGATGCACCAGGCCCTCAAAATCAGCTCTTCACCCTGTGACAGATGGGGAAATTGAGGCTTGGAACAGGGGCAGTGGGCCAGGTGCAGAGCCGTGCTTTCCCATGGTGCTCTGGGGTGTCGCCTCAGGACCCTCCCCACAGATCCGACACTTGTGAGTCCACACGGTACTCATATAGCCTGGGCATGTGGAGGCCGAGGCAGCTGCAGGCTGGGTGGAAGCAGAGGAAGCGGCAGGGCAGAGGGACAGGTGGGCCAGGCTGCAGGGCCGCAGCATGCCGGGAGAGAGGAAGGACACTGTCATGAGAGGTCACCCTGAGCTTCCTCCAGGCCTCAAGGCCTCCCTGTCAGCGGCAGTGTCTCCCCTCCTCACATGGCGCCCTCCCCTGCTGGGGTTCCTGCCACAGCCTGGCCTCCTGGGCACCCTCCCACCCCGTTCCCAGCGAAGCCACCACAAAAATGCCATCCTGATTCCACAACACTAGGGTTTGTCAAAGTGTAGGGAACAATGGACGCTTTCACAGTGACAGGAAAAGGCCTCAGGAAAACCCTGGGGAGGGGGCATAGTTGGGGGGAAGGGGTGGGAAGGGGCCGAGATAGAGAAGAAGGGGAGGCTGAGGAGGGGTGGGGTGCACAGAGCCTGGAAGGAATAGGACAGAGCAGAAGGGGCAGCAAGTGACAAGGAAAAGTGACAGAGATGACTACCAGTCATCCCAGAGGGGAAGAGGAAACCGATACGGGAAAGAATAGAGCTCTGCTGAGACCACAGAGCCCCTGCGGGACAGCTGGGGGGACCCCGTCCCTGCTCATCTCCAGGCGCTTCGCCCACCACACAATCAGACCCCTTTCTTCATACCCATCCGCCTGCTGCCACCGTCTGAAGCCATCTCAGGCAGAGATTTTTGGAAAGGGAAGACTTAATCACATGTGCGGCCCCTCCCAGGGTTATCTGTTTCCTGCTTCTGGCTTTTCTCCACCAGCCAACCGCAGGATCAGGGCTGAGGACTGAGCGCAGGGAGGGGAAGAGGGGCCAGTCCAAAGGGGTGGAAAACATCCGAACCACAGGCATTGCAAAAGACAAGGGCTTTCCTCCCCTCACGTGACTGCAGCGCCTGCCCGGGACAGCTGGTGACGCGCCAGGGGGGTGAATGTCACATCTGCAAACGGCCCCCCCTGGGGCCTGCTGTTCTCTTTTGCAAGCTCGGGTTCCCAGCATCCCTGCTGTGTGCCCGGTGCCCAGCAAGCCCTTGCTCCTGACTGTACCCTCTCTCCTGCTGCAGTTACCCCAGTTCAGCCAGGCAGCCCCTCCCCTAGCTCTCAAAAAGCAGCTGCTTCCGGCTTGGGGTCCCATCCTTGCAGGACTAAGATAAAACACAAGCCTTGGGGCCCCCTCCCCATGTAGCTCCAGACAAACCTCGACCCTTAGCTACTGTTTAACTCTCTTACAAAGATTATGCTCAAATCAAAACAAAGCCACTTCTTGCAACTGAATGCCACCTTAGGCCTTTGCTTTTGGTTTCCTATGCCTCTTTTCCACTGGTGAATGTCCTCATGTCTAAAAGGGCAAGCCTAAGGGGACCTCCCAGGGGTCCTCAATCTGCCCTCTGAGTCCCAGGCTGACCTACTAGCTGAGACCTTCCTGCCGCCTCTCTGAGGAAGACTGAGCCCCTAAACTCCCAGAGGATGGTGTGGTCTGCACTGCTCAGTTGGCTCTGAGTCCTGCCCTGCCTCAATCTGGCTTCCAGCGCCAAACTCAGTGATTCAGCTGGAATTTAAAGAAGCTGTACCAACCGCCATGTTGTTTCCCATCAGCCTTTGTGTGGATGGCCATCGAAACCGTTGATCTGTCCAGCTTCTCTGAGGGCTCAGGCCCAGGCTGGGAGTCAGAAGCCAGGACAGGCAAGGTGTGAGGCCACAAGAGAGGGAGGACGGGAAGGAGGTAACATCACTGGGGCTGGGATAGGGGTCTCTCTGTTCCTAGGATGCTCTCCTAGACAGCACTGACCACTATGGCTGGCAGCTCCTAATTAATAGGCCCCAGGCCCAGCTCTTCACGGTGCCCTTCCCAGCAAGGCTTGGCCCAGGAGGCCCCGTTCAAGTCCTGGTAGAGAAAGCAGAGGGTTCAGAGGTGGGAAGGGCTCGGATAAAGCAAGACTTTAGATGTAAGGACCAGGGCTGTGGAAGGAAGGGACAGATGGGGAGCTCTGCTCAAAATAGAGGTGGGGGAAGGGTATATGGGGTGGTCAAGTCCCAGAGCAGAGGTCTGGTCTGCCCTGGGCAAGAAAACACCCCAGTCAGCACTTTGGGCTAGGGTTCCTGTGGCTGCCTGGCAGAGGCTGCAGGCCCGACATAAATCACCTTCTCTCTGGGCCTTGATCTCCTCCTGTAGTCCGCGGGAGGTGAGAGAGGAGCATGAGTCCCACTTTTGCACGGTGCAGCCCACCCTGGACCCAGGCAGGCCGCCTTGTACCCAGGTTCAGCTCTAGCGTACTGGGGCTCTTTCCAGAGGAGGAAATGAAGGTCCAGAGAGGTCAGGTCACCTGGGCCAGGTCACAAAACAAATAAGAGCAGGCATTGACCCCTGGTCCTTCTGGCTGGCCTGACATTCCCTCACTGAGGCCCAGGAGGCCATGGGCAAGCACCAGGTCATCTGTGGCAGTGGGTTCCTGCAGGGCCGGGGTTGGGGTGCCTGTGCAGCATTTGCTAGCGCAGATCACGCGCTGTGGGAGGCCGGAAGTGCAGGAACATCCTCTTCTACCTCTGGTCTGTGGAGCCCCAACAGACCAGACCTGCCCAGCAACTGGGCCCGCCGGGAGCTGTGTGTGCCTTTGCTGAGGCAAACGCTGCCTCGAGGAGGTCGCTCCCTGGAGGAGGCTGCTCTGGAGTCTGGGGACCCACGTGGAAACATCTATATGACAGCACGGAAGAGGAGTGTTGGCCAGATGACATCTTCTGCACTGTGTCCTTGAGTGTCCATTTGACAGCCCAGAAAACTGAGGCACAGAGGCATGTACAGATCAAGCCACGCAGGAGTCCAAGGCTGCAGACTGTGGAGGGTGCCTGCCCGGGCGGGACGGGGAGCATGGCCAGCTCCTAGCAGCAGGCCTGGTGGAGGGGCTGATGGTGGTGGGGTGGGGCTGGGAAGGACCAGCAGCACCCAGACCTGTGAGTCCCCGGCATCTGGAAGCCATCAGAGGTGACAACGATCACAGAGCGAGCCCAGCTGCTGGAGGCCTGGCTGTCTGTACAGGGAAGCAAAGTAGTCCAGGCCTGCAGGCCCCTCCCCCTCGACCTCCTCCAGGCGGCGTTTGCCTCAGCAAAGGCACGCACAGCCCTCAGAGGGCCCAGTTGCTGGGCAGTCAGCCCCTGGCTGCATGTACGGGGGCTGCCAGCCGGGTGGGCACCCAGAAGTGGGCACTGAAGCTGGGGGACCCTGGCTGTGCTCCTGGGCCTCAGTCTTGCATCTGGACTGGCTGTGTCTGGCGTGTCTTCCCAACCTACAGGATCAGCCATGGAGAGAGCCCCGCGTGCACAGATCTCACCGGTCAGGGGGCTTCCTCATCATACCCTTGGCCTGTAGGTACTGGGTTCTGCCACACTCACGCCGACCTAGAGCGAGGCAGCTAACCAGACAGCGTCACCCGATGCCAGGGCCTTAGTGCTGGTGGGAAAGAGCACAGAGCAAGGGTCTCAGTCCAGCAGTGGAGGGGCTGTGAGGGAAGGAAGGAGGTGATAGGGCAGAGCTACTGGATTCTTTAGCGGGGCACAGGCAGGGTCTGGCCAGGGCAAAGTGGAAGGGCAGGAAGTTGCACAGCTTGGAGGTGGATATTTCCCAGGTCTTCTCGCATCACTCCCACCCAGTTGCTGAGCCTCACAGGGTCCCCCAGCTGCCTGGGGCTGTTTCCTGGAGATGGGGCAGAGGAGGTCAGATGCCCCTTCTCTTGGGCACTTGGTCCAGTTAAGGGCTCTGTTGCCATCTCCTGACTTGGTGGCCAGCGTGAGTTCCTGTGGTGACACCGGCCTCGCTGTGGGGCCAGTGGGGTCAGGTGGCAGATGTATGACTTGTGTTGTCATCTCTGGGCTTGCAATTCTCAGGATCCTTTCAGAACCAGGAGGTGGCACCCAGGATCTAAAAGCAGGTGCAGGGTGGCCTGTCAGGGACCTGGGCACTGTCCCTTCCTCTGAGCCTGTTACTTACAATCCCTCCTGCTGTGCTGGTGCTGCACGGGTGCCTACAAAGCATGGCCCTGGCTGCAGGTGCAGGGTAGAACCAGGCCTCTTCGTCCAGGAAGCCCCGTAGCCGCATACTGCACATCTCAGTAGCAGGGGACCTGCTGCCTTGTGTGTGTGTGTGTATGTGTATGACTGCCCTTCAGCCCCACTCCAGGCACACAGGCCACGTGGGACGCAATTCTACCTCCATGGCTCAGCACAGGTCTGGAGGAGATGAAGGGCACAGTGACCACAGAGACCTCACCCAGCCTAGGATAAGCCAGAGGGACAAGAGCGCCAGGAAAGACTGGGAGGTGTGGAGGGGCCTGCGCGGTGGCCTGCCACTTCCTGGACACACATGCTGGCTGACGCCTCCGGTCTTCAGTGTGGCTATTGTCCTTGATGGTCCAGCAAGCAGGCTCAATGGGCCTCTGTCTCCCCCTGAGCATGCCAGCCTGGCTCAGCGGCATCCCACCCGGGCAGCTGGGAGGCGAGGGCTGACACTTCCTGTCCCCACTGCAAGTGTTCAGAGTGGCAGGAGAAGGGGGGCCCTCAAGACAAGCATCCATCTGTCTTCCCCAAAGAAGAACTGCCCAGCTGGGGGAGGAGGCGGGAGAAAGGACATGGTGGGGGTATTCTCAGCCCTGCACCTCAGCTCCTCCTGGCCAGCCTGGGCTCCCTCTGAGCTGGAGCTGTCAGGAAAGCTCCTCTTTGGCTTGCCTGACCTCAGGGCCTTTGCATGTGCCATTCCCGTCTCCCTCCGATCACCACACCGTGGCTCCCTGTTCTGTGTCTGAGGTCTGTCTGGTTGCCACACTGAACATGACCCTTGCCACGATACAGCCATGTGAGTCTATTTCTTTACTGTCTGTCATGACTACAAGCAACATTCTTTCCTTGTCCTGTTCACTCACTATGGAGGGTTCCTTGCAGCTAGGGCAAGGCCACACACACAGCGGGTACTTTAAAAAAATGCTTGCCAGTTGATCAGATCGAAGTAATGCCCCTAAGCACTGATGGATGCACTGAGGCATGAGGTCAGGAAGAGCAGAGGCTTGTGTTTCGCGAGCTGGGGAGCAGGTGTACAGCGGGGCAGGAAGAGCCAGGCGAGGTCGCGGTGCTGGGGGCCCCCCGCGGATGGAGAGCTGTAGGTGTGCAGGTCCAGGGGCAGGAAATGGGGAGGGCGCAGGCTGAGAGGCCTGGATTTCAGTCTAAGAATGATGGGGAACTGGGGCAGGTTAAGACTGTGTGTGCTGGGGATGGGGATGGAGCTCAGTGACACCACTGCCTGCCTGCAAGGTTGTGAGTTCAATCCTCGGTACTGCAAAAAAAGGATTGTGCGTGCCGAAGTCTGCCTGGTCTTTTGAGGTCTCTGGCTGCAGCTGGGGAAGGGGAGGAAAGGACCCCAGTGTGGGCAGCCGCCACACAGTGGGAACAGGTAGTGACAGAACAGTCCGGGGTCTGCTGAAGAAGGGAGGTAAGGGACACAGAGATGGACAGCAGATGGTGACAGGCCTTAGGTGGCCTTGAGAGTGGTAGTGTGACGCCTGGCCATTGTAGGAGTGGCTGCATGCCTCTCTCTTCCCAGAGAGCCTTGGCTCTGGTGGAGTAGGGGCGTAGGGTGTCGGTCATGCTGGGCACTGACAATGAGCGATGGGAGGGGCCTGGCTATGCCCAGGTGGCGGAAACAGTGAAGGGCAGGACAATCTCCTGATGACCCTGCCTGGCCAGGAATGGCCAGACCATGTGCAGAAGGCCCCAAGGTAGGCCCAGGGCCCCCCATGTCCACAATGCCTGCCACACTCCCAATGGTGCTTCTGAGCTGAGGAGAACTGGGTGGGGAGGGGGCGTGTCCCCAGCAGAAGAGCTCAGCAGGGAGAGGGGAAGCCAAAGGCCCTGGAGGACAGCCAGACTGTCCACATCCAGCTGCATGGCTCGCAGGCGCCACCCCAGAGACTTCATCTCACCCTGCTGGGCCTCCTCTTCACGGAAAGGGAGGCTGAAGCCCAGAGAGGCAAGGTGGCCTCCAGGACCGCACACCCTGAGTGGCGGCAGGACGGAATTCAGGCCTCAGGACCCTTCCAGCTCTGAGCAGGCCTCGGAAGGTGGGGCTGCAGTGCCATGCACAGGGGAAGCTCCTCTGCCCGCCACCGGCCACATCTCGTGAGCAGGTGTCCCCTCTGAGGCTGGAACCTGGGCAGAGACCTGGGGCAAGTGCCCAGCAAGTGCGCTGTCCCCAGAGCCTCCAGGTCACCCCGTGGGACCCTTCCTGTGCCCTGACTGTCCCTCCTGCCTTGCCTGCTCCCAGAATCTTGAAAATTGGATCCCAAATGTGGAAAGAGGGTGCAGAAGCCCTGAGGCAGGGGCTCCTGCTGTGCACGCATGCCTGACTTGTGACATGCCAGTGAGCCTTTCCTGTGTATACCTTAGTGCACGTGTGCTGCAGCAGGCTGCTTGTACCATCAAAAGCTCTGAAGGTTCACCATCCCAGCTCGTAGTGTTCCCAGCCAGCCCCAGGCTAAGCAGCCAATAGGAGGCAAGTGGCTAATAGCAGAACAGTGGCTCCTTAAACTAGTGCCAGGACCAAAGGGAGGTGGCCAGGAGCCCCACCTGGCCACAGCACATCTCAGGTGGACTGGGCAGGTGAGGCCATGCTGGGCCTCCTGCCCTGCACCCATCTCCACCAGCCCCGTCAGCCACAGGGATTGGTGGGTTTCTGACTATGACAAAGAGTTATCTAGAAAGTCGGGCGCAGCATGCTGCTGAAGGAAGACATGACCACGCCTTCTGAAAAATGTCCTGGTTCCCTGGCATGGGCTCTTTGAGGCCGTGGGCAGGTGGCCATCCTGTACTGTGCACCCTGTACCCTCTCTCTCCTCCACACAGAGCTCTGGCTGCTGGCCCTGCAGGCCTGAGTTTAAATTCTGTCTCTGCCCTTTATTGGTAGCAACAGCTCGAGGATGTTTTTGGATCGCCCTGTGCCTTGCTTCCTAGGTTCAAGTGCAGTGGCCATATCTATCTACCTATCGGGGGAAAACTGAGAAGAGTTAAGCTCATGAATGCAAAGTACTTGGCTTGTGGTTGAAATTCAGGACATAAGAGCTGTCATTATCATCTTCACCACCATCACTATCACCACCATCTCCATCATCACCATCACTACCATCACCTCCATTGTCACCATCACCATCATCACCATCATCATCACTATCACCACCACCATCTCCATCACCACCATCACCACCACCATCTCCATCACTATCACCACCATTTCCATCACCGTCATCACCACCATCGTCATCATCACCATCACCACCATCTCCATCACCACCATCATCACCATCATCACCATCGTCACCATCACCATCACCACCATCACCATCTCCATCACCACCATCACCATCATCACCACCATCTCCATCACTATCACCACCATCTCCATCACCATCATCACCACCATCGTCATCATCACCATCACCACCATCATCACCACCATCATTACCATCACCATCATCACCATCACCACCATCATCACCACCATCATTACCATCACCACCACCGCCATCACCACCATTTCCATCACCACCATCACTACCATCACCACCACCATCATCACCATCGCCACCATCATATCACTGTCACTACTATCCTCACCATCACCACCATCTCCATCACCATCACCACCACCACCACTATCATCATCACCACCAGCTCCATCACCACCATCAACACCATCACCATGACAGGTGCCTCTAACCTCAGTGTCAGGGCCTTTAGACGCTTCCTCCATTGCCCCACCACCAACCTTTTAAAGTCTAGGAAAGACTGAAGTGCAGAATTTCACTCTGAGTCACTGTGAACCCACCCAGCCTCCTTCAGCAACACAGGCTCTGTGCTAAGAGTATAAGCTGGAGGGGGAAGGCCAGCTGTGGCCCATCCTAGCATGCCAGGTGTGCCCATTTATTCCTCATACTGTGAGTTACCATCCAGTGATGCCCAGCACGGACAGGTCCAGAGAGGTACGGGGACTTTGTGAAGGTCACACAGCAAGTGAAGGGCAGACCCACACCTGACTCTGCCCAGCTGCCCCATCTCCCCGTCTGTGGGCTGGGCCTGGTGAAATCACTGTGCATGTGTCATTCTGAGTCACGGCGCTGGTCCCTGTTGCCTCAGAGGGGCCGACAGAGGGCTGATGGGTCTGAGTCAAGCCTGGGAAGGACCCAGAGGAGACAGGACTGGGCCTGGGCCCTGGCTCCCGCTGCTCAGCTTCCTGTGGTACCTTCCCTCACAGCCCTCGAAAGGAAGTGGAGCTGCAGCAAGACAGGAGCTCCGCGGGTCTCTGCTGCCTGCACCCTACACTCCACCGGAGAGGCCCAGCAGGCCGGAAGGGCGGGGCACATGTCCAAGCCCACACAATCACCACCTTGTCCCCGGGAGACAAAAGCCAGGCCTGCGGCGCTGGCAGCCAACTACTAAGATGGAATGACAGATCACGGAGGCGCTGAACTTACAATTTTAGAAAATGTTAGTGCCGCAGAGCTGAGATTCTTGGAATCTCTAGAGTTCAGAACAACAATGTGTCCCCATCATAGATGGGAGAATCTTCATTTCAGACCTCAACGCACCCAGCACACAGGGACAGGGCACCTTGTGGAAGGCTCAGGATCACATCCTCTGCACAGGGACTCCCAAAACACATGATCAGAGCTGCCCAGCATCACCATCAGCCCGTGTGGGAAGCCCGGCTTCCCAATTCTGCAGTTCTGTGATCACAGACTCTAAGAACCCCTGGCGGTATTAGAAAGGCGCCCCGTGAAATGTTCACTGCTGGGTCTGTGTGGACCTTGTCACTTCACGTGTCCAGGTCCTCGATGGCACAGCCCTCACCCACCTCCTCCACACTTCAGAGTCAGCTGGAGAGCTGAGAAAAATAACAGTAATGCCCATGATCGGGCCCAGCCTGGATCTACTGAATCAAAATGCCCAGCACCTGCCAGAATACACAAACCAGAACAGCCAACGTGACGGTGACTGAAGGTCACTGATCTGATCAGACAGGGAAACAGCAAGTAACCGGCCCGCGCATGCGGTGGTACTCCCCAGCCTACCAGGCTTGAGGCTTCAGGCCTCTACTCACTCCCTCCTTCTGCACCTGTGTGGCTCCAGAGCTGTGCACAGCTCGCTGCCACTGTCTCAGACGCTGAGGTACCCGGCAGCCCAGGGCAGACTGGGGCACGCAGAGCCACAGGGCTCCCAAAGCCTTTCTCACCTATGCACTCAAGACCCGCCAGGTTGCATCAAGGTCAAGCTATTTGGCTTCTCTAGGTCATAAGGGTCTCAAGGTGGACATTGCACAGAGGTCCCCGGGAATCCCTTCCTCTTTGGCCTCACACAGGTTCCACACTTAAGGGGACAGGAGCCCTCAGGTCCTTTGCTGCCTGTTCTTGTTTCCTACTTGTAACACAAAACGTTTGGCTGCACTCGGGCCCTGGCCTTGCCGCCGCCATGTGACGACACAGGGTTGGCACAGATGCCCTTGGCCTGATCAGAGGAAACCTGGTCTACAGCACCCAGGCTGGGGTGGCCTCTGGCTGGTGCCCGTCCCCGCTCTGGCCTCCTTGCTAACTCTGCCGGGAACCACACTCAGGACACCTGTGGGCTGTGTCACTGGGCCGTCCCATGTCAACTCTATCCTGCCACCCTCACGGCTCCAGGAAGCTGTTTGCCACTGAGATGGGGATTTCCAGCCGGGGACCCTCACCAGCCATGGAGGACTGGAGGCAGCCCCCAGGGTGGGGCCGTGGGGCTGGGGGATTGTAGGGAAGCATCCCCCAAAGTTAACGTGCCTGGGAGTGGGCTGGGGATGCAGACTCTGATCCTGAGGGTCTGGCTGTGCCCCCTCACCTGCCCCTGCATTTCTGACCAGCTCCAGGGATGCCACTGACCACTCTCCCTCGGTGTGTAGAGATGAGGGGCCAGGAGGACGCAGCCAGGCTCCTGCGGACCGGGGCTGGCTGGGGAGGACTCTTTGAGAGAGGGAGGTTCTGGGCTCTGAAATAGGACCACAGGGAGAGGAGCAGAGAAAAGCACTGATGGCCGGGGAGTACCCAAGCCCATGCATGTGGGAAAGTGTATACAGCGTGACCAAAACATACGGCGAAAGTTTAAATTTAAAAAAATAGACCACAGAAAAAAATGCACTGCCATGAATCCCCTTCAAAATGCTCCCCCAAGCTCTGACCACACATTTATCTTATCGGCCTTTATTCCTTCTGAAACCGTCCTGAAAGTCTTTCTTGAATTTCTCTTTTGTTGGTACGGGGGATCAAACTTGGGACCTTGTGCTTTCTAGGCAGGCGTGGAAACCACTGAACTAAACCTCCAGCTCCTGAGTGTCTTTCTGAGCGGCGATCAAAAGTAGAGTGAATGCTCCCGCCGAGGGCCATCCGAAGGAAAGGCGGGCTTGTAAATACGTGTGCTCATCTGCCTTACTCACCAGACCTGGCACCACGAGACTGCCGACTCCAGAGCAAAACGATGGTGAAAGGTGAATACTGTGATTCGACTCAGGGTATCAAGCAGCCATAGAAGTGCAAAGGAAGACACGTTAGAAAGAGAACTCTAGAACTGCTTCAGGAAGTGGCCAGAAGGACGGGACAGATGTGTTTGGAGCGAGGGGGTAGCATGTTGAATGGGATTCATGCCAGTGTGTCTTTTACTGTAAACAGCTCCTCCGGGTGCCCCGAAGAGCCAGTTCCTCCCTGTGACTCAGATGAAAATGAGCCGTGTGTGAGGTACAGGTCAGGAGCTGGCCCCGGAGACACACGGAGGAAGACTCACGGGTGTGTGAGGCTTCCAGTGTTCCGACAACAGGAGAACAGGAGAGGGCTGTCTGAAGCGGTGCCTCGGAGGTGTTCAGCCCTAGGGTGCTGCCATAGCGTAGGCGTAGTCTGAGTGTCCACGTGTCCAAGTACTGGGAGTTGAGCCCTGGGGTAGAGATACTGGGAGGTGGAATTCTGGTGGGTGTCCCTCCAGGAGGTCTCTGGGGCGTTTCCCCATAGTGGATCAGCAGTTCTCAAGAGCGGAGGGTATGAAGGATTCAGGCCCACGCCCTCCTCCCCCTTCTCTCTCGTTTTCCCTGTGAGATAAGGGCCTCGCTCGAGCCTGCCTGTGCGCTTTGGATGTCGACGTCCAGCTTACTTCGGGATGAGCCTCTTTGCCCAGCCAGTGTGTCAGAGTACCGGAGGGTGCAGGGACAAGGTGACAGACACGGGTGTGGCTGCTCTAGGCTGGGTGTTCTCTTCCAGAGGCCTTGTGAGCCAGTCAAGACTTGCCATGTTCTGGCCCCCTACGACCCTAGGCACTCCCTGTCTCCCGACAGGACCAGGAAGGTCAGCGCCAACACTCGGAACTCCAGGGCTCCTGTCACCCGCCGAGGCTTCTGAAGGGAGAACTGAGGATGCCAACTTGTCCTCCAAGGCTCCTTCCGGACGCCCAGGTTCAGGGCAGATGTAGAGATGGCTGCCCCGAGTCCCACATGCTTTCTCCAAAGCACAGAGCTGGTCAGCGGCAATGCCGGGGGGTGGGGGTCTCACATGGGCTGCTTGGAGCTACCACCCTAGGAGCAGAGAGCCTCAGAGACGGGGCTGAGGTCAAGGGCCCAGCTTGGGCACCCACGTCACCACCTGCCCAGCAGCCGTCACTGCGCCGCCCCCACCAACACCCAGCTAACATTCTCCGAGTGCTCATGACATTCCGAGTCCTGTGCCAAGCACCAGGATGCCGCAGCCCAGGCCTTGTGGCTGGACAGCCTGGGGTCCAGGGGAGTCCCCTGTGCTGTCACCTGCAGCCGGTTCCCTGATGGGCACTGGCCTGGGCCCAGGTTTCCCTCCATGGAAACACCAGGGATGCTGTGGGTCACTTGCCTACCTTCCTTCCCTCTTCTTTTCCTTCCTTCTTTTTCCCACTTTCCTTCTATAAACTTTTTTATAACATATAGTCCTAAGCCAGGTGCTTGAAAGCCTTGTTTTTCTACCAAAGCATTGATGGGTCTCGTCTGTTTCCTGTTACTAGAATAAAACACCTGAAGTTGGATACTTTTAAAGAGAAGAGGTTCTTTACCCCACAGTTGTAGAGGCCGAAAGTCCAGACAGCCTGACTTCAGTCCTGGGGATGGCTGCCTGATCTTGACACTATGGTGGAGCCCATGGCATGACGTCCCAGGTGGAGACAGCAAGCCAGCGTAAGGGAGGAAGGCACTGCCCAATCTCTTCCAAAGATGGAGCCCCAATGACCTTGCCACCTTCCACCAGGCCCCGCCCCTTAAAGGTCCCCACTTCTTACACTGTCGCCCCCTGGGAACCAAGCTTTCAACATGTGAAGCCTTAGGAGACACACTCCAACCACAGCGAAACCACCGCAGGTCTGAACTAACCAAAGATTCTAAAGCTTTCTAGCCTGAGAACATTTCTTCTCTGTACCCTGCTAGGAAGGGGCAAGTCCCTCAGGCTGTGCAGGAGAAATCTCACATGCGTGCAGTCCTGTTCTGTCCCTACTCTGGTTCTAGGCACTCTGACCCCAGAGGACACTCAGTGCTGCTGTGAGATCAGAGTGCAGTGCAGGGTCAGAAGTCCCAAGTGGCTCAGGGCACGGGCTGGTAAGCCTGCGGGCTGCCTCCGGACTCCCCAAGCCCTCAGGAATCAGTTTGAGTCAAGCCAGGACGAGGAGCACATCTGGGTCCAAGGGTGCTGAGACGGGTGGCCCGAGGAGGGGCCTGGGCCAGCTTCCTCCTCCCCAGCAGGGCCCTGAAACTATTCCCAGCCTGCCTTTGAGGCTTCAGCTGTTCCAGGACTCCAGTCTCTCCCAGCTCTATTTTTCTTTTTCTTTTGCAATCTCCAAGAAATCCGAGCTGCCAGATGGGTGGGGAGATGATTATGTTCTGTCTGACATCTGGGTTGCATTAGCAGCCGGGGCGGCTGGCTCGGGAATGGTGCTCCCCCGGACTCCCGCCCTCCCCGACCTCTCCCAGGCCCGGCTTAGCGGGACATCGAGGCACAGGTAACTGCATCCCTTGGGCCTCCTCCAGAGGGTAACCACTGCTCCCCAAGGAGGTCTCGAGTGTGGCGGAAGCTGAGGCTGGGAGAAATTTCTGCTCTCAGGTCAATGTTAGAGAGGTAGCTACTGGCTGGGAGGGTAGAAGGAGGTGCAGAGAAATCACCCCATGCCATTGCATCCCACCCCGAGTTTCATCCCTACAGAGGTGCTGTGTGCAGCACCAACCCCCAGATGCAAGTGGCCCAGAAGGGCTAAGCGATTTCACCAAGGTTGCATGGAAGAGCAAGATGCAGAACTCGAACTTGAACTTGGTCACTGCACTGTAATTTGGAAGCTGTTTCCTTTGACCTCACCGAGATGCCCCCTCACCAGCATCTGAGTCCGTAGGAGTGGTGGGTGGACCCTCCCTGAACTTCAGTGGAAAGGCAGCAGCCAGAGATTTCCCATCCTGACATGAGGGCACTCCATCCCTGTGGTGCCTGATGGAAAGCAGCCCTAGACCTCTTCGGGGTCAGGCAGGGACTTCTGCGTCCCTAGATACTTCTGCCTTTATAGGCTTCCTCCATAAAGAACTGTCTATATTTTCTGATTGTACCAGTATAAAGAAAATATCCAGGCTGCAGTAGCAATTATATATTCATTCTTCTTTTTTTTTTTTTTAAAGGTTTTTTTGAGACAGGGTCTCGCTTTGTGGTTCAGGCTGGCCCTGAGCTCAGCCTCAAACTCACATCACAGCAATCCTCCTGCCTCTGCCTCCCGACTGCTGGGATTACAGGTGTGAGCCACCACGCCCGGCACTGTGGTATGTAGTACTAGTTGCTGTTGGGTGTGAGTCTCCACGCCTACTTTGTTATGTGGTTATCAGGATCGAACCCAGGTCCTTGCGCTTGCAAGACAGACACAGGAACCACTGAGCTAACTCCCCGGCCCCCCCTTTTTTTTGAGACAGGGTCTCACTATGTACTTCAGTCTGGCCTCAAACTTGCAGTGATTCTCCTGCCTCAGCTTCCCGAGTGCTGGGATTATAGTTATGCATCACCACACTTGGCTCTTCTGGTTTTAAAAAATGGAAATGGAAATACTTCTGTGGACCCCTGAAGGCATCATGGGGCTGGGTAGTTAGCGTCTGTACTGGTTGTCATGGGGAAGTTGGCCTCGTGGGGTCATCAGACCATCAAAGGAGACTTTCAGAGCCTTCATCCCATCTGATACTTCCTTAGTTGGCTCTTGACTTGTGCTTGCAGTCTGAGCTCATTAACCAGAGTGTGAACTTCTCATCATGGCGCTGGCTCCCCAGTGCTCACCCTCCCTCGGGCCTGTCAGTCTGTCGCCCAGCCTTCTGTCCACACTCCCAGGCCGGCTTCTGCAGCAGCCTAGTGGCTTCTAATCTAAGCCAGTTCCCTAACACCTGGGATGGCATCTCCCTACTCCTCTGGAGCATCTGCATTTGGGCACCTGCTCCTGCCATGCACCTTGCCCTCCACAGAGCACAGCCCTCCGCCACACTCGAGACCTCCTTGGGGAGCAGTGGTTACCCTCTGGAGGAGGCCCAAGGGATGCAGTTACCTGTGCCTCGATGTCCTGCTAAGCCCAGGGCATTTGGGCACAGAGCAACTCCCATGGGAATTTGTTCCTGCTTGGCCTTGCACAGCCCCTGAGAGGAGCCAGGTCCTTCAGACAAATCCAGAATGGCCAGCGGTGCTTCCCTATGCCTTCACAGGACAAGGGAGACAGGCCTGGATGCAGGAGCTTAGGCTTCTGGATCTGCGGAACCAGGAGCTGCACGAGATGCCAGGTGACCCAGCAAGGGGTCAACAGCGCTAGCTGTTCCTCTCCTGCAGCCATGGGTTCTGCTGCCACCACAGCGGGCTGACCTGCACCCCGACCTCCCTGACTCCCCAAGGCCTGAGATACCCTGAGGCTGGACCTGTGATGTGGTCAGACAAGGCAGTTGTGGCTTTTTTACACATGGTCCTCATCTTTTTTTATTTGTAGCAGCCCATCTTTTTAAAGAAACAAACTTTCTGGAAATAATCGTAGAGACCACGTCTGGGTGCTATGGGTAATGGCAGGATGTCTTTGAAGAAACCCAGGTTCCGGAACGGGCAGGGCGTGAGTTGTAATCCCAGCTTTGAGAGACCTTGGGCAAGTCACTTTCACATCTCTAGGCCTTGATTTTATCAAATGGCACCTGGAGATCACTACTGCACCCGGCTGAGAGAGTTGCTGGGAGACCTACATGAACTAACACAGACGCATTGGGTCCTAAGGCGTTAAGCTCGGTGTTACGCCCAATTTCTACGGGAGCCATACTATGACTGTACTCTTGGGCTCCATGGCTGGCACACTGTGTGGGGACTGCACAGCTGTGGCACAACAAGCACATGCCAAACCCTCCTGGCTGCTATGCCCTCTTGGGCCAGTGCTGTCACAGGCCAGAGGTGGACCCCTGCCTGACCCAGCTGTCCTCATGGGAACTTCTGGGCAGCAGTATTCAGAATTGGCCTCTGGTGCCTTTGGCCACTCCTCAGGGCCCTCATTTTCCTGCACTGCTCTCTGTCACTATACTGCACATGGGACATATGAGAGTCCCACCGGTGTCACGAGCACAACTTTGGCTCCTTCATCCATTTCTTAAGGTTGGAAAAGAATCGATACACAGACCACCAGCCTCTGGCTCCTGTGGCAATGCCAGGACTACGCGGGCAATGCTTTTGCTGCTCCTTCCCAAACTTCTGGGCTCATGGACAGCCTCAGGACAGGGCAGGCACATTCCACCCCAGTTACGGTAACTGAGGATTTTGAAAACATTTAGATCATTAAACAATTATTCCACTGGAGAGAAGATAAAAGAGCAGAAGGAACAGTTGAAAAATGAGGGCTGAAAACCTCCTGATTCTGATTTTTAAAAACTTCATCAATATATCCAAGCAGCTCTGCAGAGTCCAAGTAGGATAAACACACAGAGATGCCCACAAAGAGACATAGCATAGTAAAATGGCCCAAAGTCAAAGCCAGGAAGAACAGAGTGCACAGGAGGGACATTTCCATAGTTAATGCTGGTAAGAGAATGCACAAGACTTACCACAACCAATAAGGAAACCATCAAAATTCATCAAAGAAAATAAAATACACTAGACATTGAGTGCAAAAGAAAATAATAAGAGAAATACAAGGAGAAACATGATGAGTGATTTAAAAAAAACAGAGACAAGCATACATCTGGCTATATCAATAACAGCACTAAATGTGAATGGATTAAAGAATCCAATATAAAGACAGAGATTTTCAGGGCCGGGGATTTGGCTCAGTGGTTCCGGTGCCTTTCTTGTAAGCGCAAGGACCTGGGTTCGACCCCTAGTAACCACATACAATACGAGGTGTGGAGACTCACACCCAGCAGCAACCAGTACCACATACCACAGTGCTGGGCGTGGTGGCTCATGCCTGTAATTCCAGCACTTGGGAGGCAGAGGCAGGAGGATTGCTGTGATATGAGTTTGAGGCTGAGCTCAGGGCCAGCCTGAACTACAAAGTGAGACCCTGTCTCAAAAAACCTAAAAAAAAAAAAAAAATAGACAGAGATTTTCAGATCAGAAAAAGAAAGATAGGAACTAACTATATGCTATTTTCAGAAGATAAACATTAGATTCAAGTAAAAATAAGCAGGTGAGGCTGGATGTATGCTAGTGGTAGAGCATTTGTATAGCATGTAGAAGGCCTTGTGTTCAGTTCCCAACAGACACACACACACACACACACACACACACACACACACACACACAGATGGAAAAAGGTCTATTACATAAACAGCAACCATTAGAAAGTTGGATATACTCCTACCAAACAAAATACAGAGTTTAAAACAAAAAACTTTCTTGGCAACTGGGCAGGCCTATAATCCCAGCATTTGGGAGAGTAAGGCAAGAAAAATCATTGTGAGTTTGGGACTAGCCTGGGCTACAAAGTGAGTTCAAGGCCAACCAGAATTACCTAGCAAGACTTTGTCTCAATGGGCTGGGGATATAGCTCAGTGGTTCCGGTGCCTGTCTTGGAAGTGCAAAGGCCCGGGTTCGATCCTCGGTAACCACATACAATACTGGGTGTGGAGACTCACACCCAGCAGCAGCCAGTACCACTACCACAGTGCCGGGTGTGGTGGCTCACGCCTGTAATCCCAGCACTTGGGAGGCAGAAGCAGGAGGATTGCTGAGTTCACAGCTGAGCTCAGGGCCAGCCTGAACTATAAAAGTAAGACCCTGCCTCAAAAAAAAAAGTCGGTATTATACAACACCCTCTTAAACAACCCATGGGTCAGAAAGGAAATCACAAGGAAGATTCAAAAACAACATACCCCATGATAAATGAAAATAAAATTACAACATATTAAACCTTGTGGGTCAAGTGTGGAGGGAAATTCATCACTGCATCTACCTTTAAAAGGGAAAGATGAAGCTCAATAGCAGAGTGACACCTCGTACCATACACAAATGATTTTACAACTTCATGAATATTCTTAGTGCCAATGAGTTATGTTCTTTAAAATAATAAATCTTCTATTTTACCACCATAAAAAAAACCCGGAAGGATGGAAAATGAGTAACACAGTCCTCCAGCTCAAGGAACAAGGAAAATAACAGAGTAACCCTAAAGCCAGTGCAGGGAGATAAATAATGAGGATCAGAATGTCAGATGGAAGGCAAAGATTTAAGGCTGAATAATATTCCATTGTTTCAAGAGACCACATGTGTTTGTCTGTCGTCCACCAAGGCATAACTAGTTGACTTCCACCTTTGTGCTGTTGTGGATAAGGCTGCTTTGATTCTGAACTTATGCATCTCTCTTTAAAAAGAAGGGAATTCTAAGCCACGTTTCAGTGTGGAACCATGAGGACATGCCAAGTGAAATAAACCAGTTGCAAAAGGACAGAGACTGTGGGATTGTGCAGGGCCCCTGGAGCTGTCAGATTCATATGAACAGAAAATAAAATGGTGGCCGCCAGGAGTGCGGGAGGTGAAGGGGAGTTTATGCAAAGGGTTCAGAGTTCAGTTTTCTAACACCAAAAGAGTTCTATGGGTGGATAGTAGTGGTGGCTACACAACATACAAATGCACTTAAGTCCACTAAACTGTACAATTTCAAATGATCAGGATGGTGGATTTTATGTTATGTGTATTCTACCACAATTGTTCCACAAGACCTTTTTGTTTTGGCACCAGGGAACAAACCAGGGACCTCGCACTTGCGAGGCAGGCACTGAAACCACTGAGCTAAATCCTCAGCCCTATAATTGTTCAAAAAAAAAAAAAAAGATTAGAGTAGAAAATAATAATACAGAGAAGAGAAAAACAACAGAAAAAGTCAGCTAAATCAAAACTTGGTTTTTTGAAAAATTCAACAAAATTGGCAAACCTTTAGCTGGATTTGTCCAAGAAAATGAAAAAAGTAAAGACTCAAATTACAAGAGTCAGAAATGAAAGAGGGGGACATTATTACTGACCTTACAGAAATAGATGGACTATAACAGAATAGTAGGAACAATCATATGCCAGCAAATTAGACAAAAACAGATAAATTCCTAGAAATACACATACTGTAGTAACCATCTCAACAAGTAGAAGACAATTAGACTAGATCTAGAACAAGGAAAGAGACTGAATTAGCCATCAAAAGTGTGCACACTAAGAAATGTCCTTAGAGGTAAATTCCACCGAACACCTAAAGAATAATTAATAATAATTCTTTACGGTCTCTTCCAGAAAATAGAAAGTGACCAAACACTTTCCAAGGTATGGAAACTAACACTACAGAAAGCCTGAGGACATTATGGTAAATGAAAGAAGCCAGGGCTGAAATCTCATGTTACCCTATGATTCCAATTTTATGAAATGTAAGTTTGTGATACCAGGACTCAGGAAGCTGAGGCAGGAGGAATGCTGGGAGTGCAAGGCCAGTCTGGACTACATAATAAACTCAAGGCCAGCCTGAGCTACATAGTGAGACCTCGTCTCAAACAAACAAACAAAACAAAACAATTTTATGTAATGTCTAGAACAAGAAAGTCTATACAGAAAGAAAATAGATGAGTGGTTGCCAGGAGATGGTGGTCAGAAGCTGATACTGGAATGTATAAAGTACTGGTTTGGTGTTGCACACCTCCCAGTACTCAGGAGGCTGAGGCAGGAAGATCACTGTGAATTCAAGGACAGCCTGGGCTATAAAGTAAGTTCAAACCCAGCTTGAACCATATATTGAGAACCCATCTCAATAAACTAACTAACTAATGTAGTTATCAAAAAAAAAAAACATTCTGTTTTTATATATTATGCACACTGAACTCTTTGATAATACTTATTCATGACATATTCATGACAATACTTATCCATGGATTCCACAAGCCTTACCAACTAGAAAGTCCTGTGCTGAGCACCTGGTAGGTGCCATCACCCAGGGGGGCTGCAGGGATCGATCTAGTGGCACACCCCCCCCCAGGTGTGGCCAGGTGAGGCATGAACAGCATCCATTTATTTAGTTAAATTCCAGCCTGTTGATGACCTAGTACCTCACAGCAATGGTATGTACGCTTTACAGAGACCAAGGAGAGCTTGCTGTGTGCCCAGGTCTGAGCTGACCTTTGTCCTACTACTCGTGACAAGGGCAGGCAGATCATAGGGCCTTCAGGACTTCCAGACAAAGCTAGGTTTGAGATGGGGCCAAGAGAAGGCCTCAATCAGCTCTGGAGAGAAATGGAGGAAGTCTCGCTTGGAGTGGCAAAGTGCACTGAGGTCCCAATACCAGAGTTCTCACATTGTGTCAGCCCCTCAACAGCTCTTGGAGACTTGATTTGTTCAGCTGTGCAATGGGACCACTGCTGCTATTTCTGCCATCATGTTAAGAGGTAATGATCTGCATAAAGGAAAAACCAAGGTTTTCCTGCAGGGTGCTGGAAAGTGGGACTCTGTGCCCGGCAGGTAGCAGATCATTAGCTGCCCTGGTTAGAGGACTCGCCCCATGACGCTGTCTGAGGTCCTTCCTCACTCTCTGCACCCATGTTGTCCTGCAGGACGAGGAGCACAGGGTGGCTGTGAGCCACAAAGGAATGCATAAGGATGGACTCTGCCCGTCCCTGCCCATGGCCCTGGCCACACACAGGAGGAGAGTGTGGTCAAGAGTGGCGGTGCTCATGAGCTCAGTGGGGAAGACACTGGGGGATGCTGATGGGCAGGCCACACACAGGGCCTTACAAACCACCCAGGTCCTCAGCTGCCCTTTGCTGTGTCCTTGAAGAGACACTTGGGGTGGGTGGAGGCCCAGTCATGGCAGTGCCAAGGGCCTCTTGTGTGTTGCATTTGCAAAGGGGCGTACAGGGCTACAGCGAGTGTGGCTCTCAACGACAGCCACGAATGGGCCAGCCACCCTAGACAGCATGAAATGGAGGACACGCATGTCACCTGGGGGCCTGGGGCTCTGTATTCTTAGTAGATTCCCAGGACATACCGATGCAGCTGTCCCCAGGACATGATGCACGGTAAACAGGAGGACCTGGAGTCTGACACTGCCTTTACTGATGAGTACATTTTGGCCTCCCTGGTCCCTGGATGCAGCCCCACCCAACAAAAGTCCAGCTCCCAACATCTGGAAGGTGACACTCCATTGGTTTTCAGAGTTTCCAGGATTCCTTTGCCATTACATGTATAAAATAAAACTAGTACCACATTATAAAAAATCAGAAAATACAAAAAATTGTAAGAAAAAAATAATCACAGATAATCTCATACTCTAGTTTAAAAGATAGTTGGCTAATTTCTCTCCCAGAATCCCAAAGATACATCTTCTGGGGAAGGAGTCAGAGGTCACCCTGGAAGTGGGGTCGGTTGATACCCTTCATCTCCTGGCCTCCTTCCTGCCCTAGAGAGATGCCAGCCTCTCAGCCTGAGACCTCCACCTAGACCTCTCAGCGGGGCACAGAGAGGGGACAGGACCCCCTTCCTTTCTCTTTACAGGCGTAGGGAGGCAGAGGGGGTCTGAGGGAGGGGTGCACATCTGGATTCCTGGCCCGGTGCCCGCATTCCTTCCTTGTGAGTGTGAACAGCTGGGGCCTCCAGAGAGCTGGCGGAGGCTGCTGGCCCCAGCCGCCCCACTGTAATGGGGCCCACCCTGCAGGAGAGCTGCTGGGGACCTGAAAGCCCACAGCCTCTGTTGAGAACCCCAGTTTGATCCAGGATCCCCAAGCTTAAACTGGGCCTCTGTCCCAACCACAGAGGGGACAGAAGGTGGAGGCTACAGTGCCGCCCTCCCCAGGCTAGTGTTCTCAGAGACCCTCGGTGGCCAGGAAGCACTAGACCCCTGTCAGCTCCCTTACCTGGGGACAGTCCTTGATGTAGTGGCCCTTGTTGAAGCACAGGTGGCACAGGTAATTGGGCGGGGGCCGCTTGCTGGGCTTGCGGGCCTCGGAGCTGAGGGTCAGGTCTGAGAAGTGTTCGGTGAGTGAGCTCAGGCCGTCAGCGATGTTGTTGAGGGAGCCGTAGGGTGAAGCGCTCTTGTACACGCTGCTGCTCAGCGCCTGTGAGGACACAGGCACATTGGCAGTGGTGTCAGGAGAATTCCTCTGTCCCACCCTCACGTATGAACTCACACAGTGCCCTTGGCTGCCGAAGAACTCTGGCCTCCAACGGCCTGAGTTCAAAGCCAACCAGAGCTGCAGTGGAAGTCCTTGGGTGGCCAGTTAGCCACACTGGGCTTCTGGAAGTTTCTGTCCATGCCTGACACTCAGGAACTCTTCAGACCACAGTGACAGTAATGACTGTGGTCATTACTACCCAGTTCTTTATGTCCTGCCACAAGGTAAGAAGGTACAGAAGGCTACTGCCTGTCAGATTTGGGGGCTCTGCCACTGCCTGGTGAAGGGATATTAGGCAGATCTCTGCTGACTCAGTTTTCCCTGAAACTATGGCTTGTGGCATCATTTCCATTTTACCAAAGGAAGATGGAAGCCCAGCCCCCTGCTTGGTCCTCTGCATCGAGGAGCCACATTGGCCTCGGCCACTCTCTGGAAGCCAGGAGAGGGAGGTGGCCCACCTCTCCCACCTCCCGATGACGGGAACCAGACACCTCGCCAGGCGTCACGGCAGACGCGGCCCAGGCCACCTCCTGGTGTACACAGCCTCTATTTATAGGCGTCGCGGGCTCCAGGCGGCCTGACACATAGGAGCCCAGTGAAGGTGGGGCTTGCAGAGAGGCCGGCAAGGGATGACTGAGGCTGGAGAGAGGACAAACTCAGGCACAGGGCTTGGCATCTCCTGGCATGGAGGCAGGTGCCCAAGAACTGCAGGAGTGAGCTATGGACCTGGGGACCTTGGCCTGACAGGGTGGGGAGTGACCGTGGTTGGAAGGAAGACCTCCCTTCTGGGGTAGACAGGGGCCCAGAGCACGGACAATGTGGGGAGGGCAACCAGGACTATGCCCATGGTGGGGATTCACCCTCTCTTCCCTGGCCCGCTCCCCACATGTGCTTCCTCGCTGTCCCCATTTTTAGGAGTCAGCCACTCCCCTCCTAGAGCACAAGACCCAAGTCCTCAGGGCAGGTGGTACGTGGTCAGGACTCTCGGCTGTGTGACCCCAGCTGGCCTTCCCCTCTCTGGGCCTCCTCCTGCTCGTGCACTTTGGATGGCAGCCTGGAACGTGGAAGGAAAGACAGACTCCACATCCACGGTGACTCAGGGCAGCCTGTGCAGGGGAAGTACAGGTCCTGGCAGCTGTCTCTGCTCTCCCACCGCCTGCTCCGCCACAGTCTAGGAGCGTGGAAGACTGGGGCGATTCCTCAGTTCTCCGGTGAACCCAAGATGGAGTGTGCCCCAGCAGGCAGAGGCTCCCCCAGCCCTGGAGGTCCAGTGCTTAAGCCCACAGAGGACCACCTTGGCAGGGCAGAGAGGATGTCAGTGGGCATCAGACCAGGTGACTATGGTGCTCCAGCTTTGGGACTTCACACACACACGCTGACAGTGCCTGTCTCTGCCCTTTGAGTCATGCTCCTCATTGTACAGATTAAACACGTGTATACGAACTCACATCGAGTGACCCAGGAAACTTGTAACCAAAGCAGTTTTCTGGACCCCGCCCTAGGCAGACTCAGCACTGCTCGGGACCAAAGGCCTAGAACTGGCGTCTTTCACTGAATGGCAAAATATGTCAATAAAAGTTACCATTGTAACTGGTTTTTTTTTTTTTTTTTTTTTTTGGCAGTACTGGGAACTGAATCCAGGCTGTTGGCTGAGTTATATTCCAGCCCTTTTCCTACTTAAGATGGGGTTTCGTTAAGTCATTACATTGCCCACGCTGGGCTCAGTTGCAATCTTCCTGTTTCAGCCTCCCAGAGTGCTGAGATTACAGGCATGTGCCACCCTGCACAGGTCACTGTTGCAGTCTTAAAGCACGGAGGTCAGTGGCAACAAGTGCCTTCTCACTGCGCAGCCATCGCCATCATCCAGAACTTCCTGTCTTCCCAAACTGCAATCTGCCCATTAGATGCAGCTCCTCGCCCTCCCCTGCCCCAATGCGGATGTGCGCTTCTCAGGCTCCTGGGCAGTGTGGGTACCAGCTACCAGCCCTAGCAGCCAGGTCTCTCTGAGAGAAGCCTCTCACAAAGACAGTCCCCAGCCCAGGAGACCCCGCCCCAGGCCAGAGCAGCCAGGGGGGCAGCAGGGCTGAGCTCCAAACGTGACTCACACTTGCAGCTGGGAAACACAATTTCACAAATAACAACCGTCTTAACCACCCCCCCTTCCTTTTTCTTTCTCTCTTTTTTTCTGGATATGATTTAAGTAAGTCCACAGGAATCAGGGCTGCTTGGCAGCAAATTGTCAAGAGGAAGGGGAAGTTTGGTGGATGCTTGAAAGTGCACTAATTACACCCTGAAAATTCCTCTCCCCCAACTTGTGGCCACGCTTCCCTGCTCACGACGGCCCCTCGGGCACCCCAGGCAGTTAGAGGCTTCCTCACAGGCGGCCTTTGGCTGGTGGCTCAAAAGCACACACCTCTGCCTCTCCAGGGTCCCAGCTTTGCTCCTCTCCATGAAGCCTCCCTGGCCTCAGTGTCTTCCAGCATGGCCCTAGTGGCTGCTAACTCCAGCCGCAATTCAGGACAAGCAGAACCTCAGGGCAAACGAACAGGGAGCAGACGGCCAACCTGGCCTTGGTTCTGTGTTACAGACAGAGAAACTGAGCCTCGACAGGTACAGGTTCCCAGGCCCACGCTGGCCTGAGAGCCAGAAGGTGCCTTGTTGGCCAGGAAGGGTGGGCGGAGCAGCACGCTGCTTCCTCTCCAAAGCCCTTTTTGAGCTTGGGCCATGGAGGTGAAAGGCGAGTCCTGGCTGTGTCATAGCCTACAGGCACCAGAGAGAGGTCAGGACACGGGGCTGAGCGCTGGCCCCTTGGGTTTCCCATCTGCGAAGCACACATGGGACAGCGAGGGGCAGGCGCACCTGACTATCTGTAGCCTTGGTGTTCTTAGGCACAGGCACCCAGGTCCTGAGAGATGCCCCTAAGCCTGGTACATGAGGGTACCCACCTTACCTCTGCATTGGGGGCCAAGCACCTCCTAACAACCATGATAAGTGGCTCCTCTCAATGTCCCCACCATGTGCTTGTCTCCCTGGGCTGCATGCACTGCCCCTTCCCAGAAGGCCCTTCTCTGCACCCAGGCACATCCCTCCAGAGCCTCCAGGTGTGGCTTTAGCTCCAGTACTGCATCTCAGAGCCATCTTTCCCAGCTCAACCTCAGGCTTGCAGGAACGGTGTGAAGAGCGCAGGTCCATAGGTCCTGGCCTCCTCACCCCGACCCTGGCCAGATCCCTGACCCTGAGTTCCACTGGCCTCATTCATAGAACTAGGAAAGGAGACTCAGAGAAGCTGAGTGACTCACCCGAGGAAACACAGCCAGTACGTGCTGGTCTGCAGATGGCAGAGCGGAGAGGTCTCGAGTCGCCCCTCTGTTCACTGCCCAGCCTTCTATTCCTCCAGGACACGTTAGCTAAGCACCTGACGTGCCCACACACCGACTGCATATCAGCTGCCAGGGCCGCTCGGTGGAAGAGACAAGATTCCGACTCTCGTGACACTGAATTTAGCTATCAAGGCAGACGCTTATGGCCATCTCCACCGGAGGCACCTCCTGCTGACCTGTCTTGTCATGGAGCACCAGCAGCTGGATGGAGGCTGTGCCCCAGGACAGCCAGGTAAAGCCTCTCGGAGGAGGGACATCTTTTGGCACAGCAAAGTTCACTGGAGGGTGACAGGGCCGGGGAGCACTCTAGGGAGAAGCACAGGCAGGCACAGAATGTGGACTCGTGGGACAGCTCGGTAGAGCAGTATGACCAGAGGAGGATGGAGGGACAGATTACCCACCACATCCACATTTGCAAGTGCACAGGTCAGGCCAGAACCTGGAGTCCTGGTTCTGCCACCGTCTCCCTAAATGTGTCATCTTCCTCTTGAAGAGCCTCAGTTTCCCCATTTGCTACACATAGGCTGTGATATGGGAACTAAAACAATAAAGTAGTCAGTAGGCTTCTCCCAAACTAGGCTGGCGAGGGCAAGAACGGGGCAGCAAACCCAATACCACGGCCAACACTCAACAGTCTTCGAGGGGTTCAGGGTCCAGGGCCCTAGTTTGAGAGGAGGCTTCTCCCTCCTGCCTGCCCTGCCCAGGTAAGACCTGAGCTGGGGACCAACTGCTGAACAGGCCACGGAGATGACTCCCCCTGGAGCAGAGAAGTTTTAGATCTTGCTGTGCCACTGATCTGCATGTGATGAGCCAGGCCTCCGTTTTGCCTTCTGAAAAATGGGAGCTTGGAGGAAACGGGTGCTGGGAGCACCAGGAGTGGTGGGAGATGTTCACTGGACCCCTTCAGAGGCTGTGTTTGTCTCCGCTGCTGCAGTGGCTGGCTCTCGGCCACTGCTGCTTACTAATCACTAACACCACCATCTCCCCTCCCCTCCCACCTGACTCAGACAGTCCCCAAGGCAGGGTCTCCTTCTGAGCCTATGCCCACCCAGGAAACCTACTGTGCCTGAGGGCGGGCCAGGCTGCCTTGGTCAGCACCATTCTTAACTGAGTCACCACCGTCCGGCCTCCAAGGGGGCTGGGACATCTTTTCCAGCTGCTGGCCAAGCTGGAAAGGCCATTCCACCCAGGCCCTGGGGCTGTCCCCTCCCTGCCCCAAGCAGATCACAACTGCCAGCCCCTGGAGGTCACTCATAACCCCGCCAGGCACACACCCGGCCTCAGGGAGAAGATGGCTTTGTCTCACACCGACACTGGTAGTCCTTCAGTCACTTCCACAGGCTATGAGCTAGAGGCAAGGTCCAGGACTCAAAGTCCAGAAGCCACACTCCACCAAACATCCTCCAAAGCCCCTTTAATGGGAACCATTAAAGTAGGACCCACTGTTCCTCTTCTAAGGGTTCTAACAGCCACACGCACAGAAGGCCTCAGAGGTGATCATCAAGCCTCGAGACACCCTGACTGCTGTCCCTCCATCTCCACTGACTAAGCCATGCAGCACAGACAGGGGTCTGCGGCGCTGTAGAGATGACCCGGGAATACCGGAGGGCACTTTGGGAACAGCTCCCTCATTGTGCGGTTTGACCACAAAGGCGGCGCTGGCTCTAGGTGCCCCACTGGGTCTAAGAACTTTGGCAGGTTCAGGAGCCAAAACATGCTCTGGTCCAACAGTACGGGCCTGTGGGGCTGAAGACCAGTGAACATGTTTTGTGCTGCAGGATTTCTCAGAGCCTTCACTGAGGCACCTGGCATTGTCTAAACACAAGGAAAGATGGTGTGCTGTGCTTCCCCAACATGTTTGATCCTGAAGCCCTTCCCCAACAGCCATAAAATAAGAGTTCCTTGGTAGTAGGGCCAAGTCTTCCACTACCTCTGTCCAGGAGAAAAAGCGAAAGCAGACGGTTGCCTGTAGGAGTCCATTAGATGCTGGATGTAGTGCTGCACATCTGTAATCCCAGCATTTGGGAGGCTGAGACAGGAAAAGCAGCCTGGGCTATATAGCGAGACCTATGGAATGCACCTAAAAGGAGTGAGCCAGCTCTATCTCCAGCAGAGCGCTGAGGGGAGGCCTGAGCCCCTCCCAGGGCCCAGGAGGTAACGCACCACTGCTCTAGCAGAGGAGCCCCATGGCTCCTACGCTGCTGCCAATTTAAATTCTGAACAGAACTTGACAGGGAAGACCCCTCAGCTACCTCCTGTGCCTCCTAAGACCCATCTTCTTTGAGCTCCTGAGGAGAAGGGGTCCTCAGGCAAGGGCCCCAAGGTCTCCCTCCAACAGACCAGGTTTCCGAAAGCGGGTTCCCAGGGCCTGGTGTCTTTTAGGAAACTGCACAAGGTGCCCATGGCAGTATACAGGCTACCTCCTGCGTCTGCCTTGCCCTTGCATGTGAGCGCCGCCATGTCCCTCTGCTCAGAACCCTTGGCTTATCTTCAGCCTCTGCGGCCGAGGCTCCTGGGGCACAATGGGCTTCTGTGCCCCCATGTCCTCACCTCCCCCCAGTGCCAGCTGCATTCATGGTGTTTTGCTATTGTGGTGGGAGCAGCCTGGGGGTGGGGCGGAGGGGGTGGGCTCTTGGCACAGGGGCTGGCACAGGCGGTTGTGGTCAGCAGTCAGCATGCAAGTCACATCCGCGGGTGCTGCCACCGGTCTGCCGGGCCTCGAACAAAACGGCAAAGCTCCTGGGTCCCCGGTCCCTTTATAGAGTCCCTGCCGGCCACCCGGGACCTGCTGCCTCTCCGACCAGCCCCGTAGTGGCACTGAGGTGGGGGATTTCTTCTTGCCTCCTCGGCCAGTTGCTATTTTGGAGCCATATCAGGTCACCAGCTAAGCCCTGAATGCAGGAGAGGCCTGTCCCCAAGAGACAGCTGGGGCTCGGAGCTGGTGTAAGAGTGTTTGGGGAGGAGGGAGCCTGAGGCCCAGACAGCCTTCCGGAAGTCAGGAGCCAGCCCTCCAACCTTCTGAGGAAGCCACTGGCCTGTGAGCAGAAGAGAAGCCCCTTGTGTCCCCGGCCCGGCCTGTGAGCAGCCACATCCTTTCTCATTAGGAGAGTCTCTAGCCCTGACATGGCACCCTGGGGGAAGGACAGGCACTAGACTGAACACACGGACAAACTGAGGCCCCGGGAGAGACATGGGGTTCCCTGAAGTCATATCACAAGAGACCCCAGCTGTAGATAACCCTTACCAGTTCCTTCCACACTATGTTTCTTTAAGGGGAAACTGAGGCACACAGCAACCAAGTGACAAGGAGGCAGATCTAAGTCACAGCTAGGATCCTGGAGCCAGAAACTTCCCAGAAGAGACACAGCATCCTGCCCACACAGGGGACTCCTGGTGGCCCCAAGGTCACCACAGGATGAGGACGGTAGGGCCCAGTTGGGGACCCCACTTAAGCCACAGGTCATAGCTCCTTCTGGGGGTGCACCAATCCAGCCAGCCGCACCCCCTTCACAGCATCCCCATCCCGGCACTCACACTCACACATACCACCTCACCAGCCTATGCTGTGGGGCCTTCACTGGCTGCCAACACGGTGCTCCGTAAGTGTTTAGTAAAAGAATAAAGAACTGGGAAGACAGGCGAAGACCCTGAAGCCACACTCCACCAAACATCCTCCAAAGCCCCAGCCACCTGAAGCCTGTTCTCTGAAGAGGCGGCAAAGCCTTTTACAAGAAAGAAAGATCTCTAGCCAAGAGCCATTCCTCACGCGGAGAGGGTGCTTTACAGTTTACAAAGGGCTTTGGCGTATAGATGCTTTTGCCTGGCACCGAAGGAACCCTTCCAAATCCACGTCCCTCCACTCTGCCAGTCTCCCCCATGACTGCCACCCACACGGGTCAACAAGGCTGCTGGAGGTGTGGGCCTTCGGCCAGCGTTTTATATGCCCACGAATAAGGCAGAGTTGAGCACATGGATGAGGCCAGAACGGGAGAGCCGCGGCCTCCAGCGCACACTCCCAGCCCACTCTCAAGTACAGAGACCATCTCCTCAGCCCACCCACCCTCTGGCTCCTCAGGTCTACAGGACCGTGTTGACTCCATGTGCGCCCGCACCTCGGGACAGAAAGTCCACAAAGGAAGCCAGGGAGAACCACACACTGCCATTCCCAAAGGGGGGCTGGAGCAGGTGGGTGCGGGAAAGAGGGGGAAAAGAGGAGCCGCACCTGGAAGGGCTTGGAGAAGCCCCCTCGAAGGGTCTGAGAGGTCAGGGCCCTCTGGGTGTTTATCTAGTTGGGAAAGAGGCACTGCCCCGTAGACTTTGTAACTGAATCCACCAACCGGGCCAACTTGGCGACACCCGAGGCCCAGGTTTCTGAAGAAGGCCTGGGCAGCTAGAAGGCTCCCCCTATCTAGTCCTCCCTCCAGAGAGCTGTAAGGATTTCCCTTTCATTTCCTTCCAGGTTGGGAAGGCAAGGGACAGCACAGTCTGTGGGTCAAGCCCTCAAAAACCACTTCCTATGTGGCTGGGGGAGGGCAAGCGGCTAGTGGGTCGATCTGGGGGTCATGCTGTGGGAACGGCAGGGCAGTCCTGTAGGCCAGGCCTGGCTCTAAGGGGTGCCTTTTGGGTCAGGAACCACGAAAGTCAGTGGAGAAAAGATTTTAGGCCTTCTGGAAGAGTTGGGAGCAGAGTTTGCACTCTGCGTCCCCAGCAGTGGCCCAGGAGGGGGACAGCGTTGGTTGAGGGAAAGATAGTTGGAGGGGGCTCCCTGCCGTGGCTGCACCCCTGCTGTCTGGAGGGAATCCGGAGACACCCCCGCCTCCCAGGAGCAGGGCTCCCGGCCGGGAGGGGGGCGGGCATGAGGGCCCTGCCCAGGCCTGATTGGTGCCGGCCTGGAGGTGACTGGCTCCAGGGGCGCCCTTGGGAACCCCGGGTGCTGGGTCTGGCAGATCGAGCCGGGGCGCGGGGCGGGCGCGCGAGGGGCACCCACCTCTCCGCGCTGCAGCTGCAGGAAGCTGTTGAGATAGCTGGAGTGCAGAGGCGAGCCCAGCTGCTCCGGGCGGCCCTTGCCGAAGGCCAGCTCCGGGGGCGCAGCGCCGGCGGTCGGCTCGGGCCGGAAGGCATCGAAGGCGCTGGCCTGGTGCGTGTCCTGCAGCGACAGGTAGACCCAGTTGAGCAGCTGGGCCGGCTGGTACACCGAAGCGGCGCTCGTGTCGATGGCCGACAGCAGGCTCATTTTGCCGCGGCCGCGCCGGCTCCTCCCCGGCCGCCCGCTCGCGCCCCCCTCCCGGCGGAGGGGCGGGCACCGGGGAGCCTGTGCCCACTGCCAGCCGCCCGAGCCCCGACGGCGGTCGCCTCGCGCCCTGCGACCCGCGCGCTGCCCGCAGCCGCTGCCGCCGCCGCCTCCCCCCCGACTGCGGCCAGGACGCGCGCGGGTGGAGGAAGGAGGCAGCGAAAGTTGGGCAGGAAACTTTGAGCCCCGCCCCCGGCCCGCCCCGCCCTCCCCGCGCCTCCCTCCCTGCGACCCGCTATCTGCCTCACTGCTGACCCCTCGAGCTGCCGCTCCCAGGGTGGGGTCCGCAGAGGAGGACCCGCCCTCTCCCTGCCTCAAAGCCCGTTCCTCACCCTCCATTGGCTGCATCGTTGAATATACAATATGGGGGGCGGGACGATGAGGAAAGGGTGGCCGATGGATACATTGTAACGCTGCGCCCGACAGTCCCTGGGCGGTCCTTCCAGCCCCACCCGCCCCCGCTAGGCGGTCCAGGCAGCTCCCGGGACTAGGAGCTCAGCACTGACCCGGCGGGATCAGCCTCTTTCTTATGTCGGCTCCGGTTCATCTTTGGCTTTTTCCAAATCCTTTCTAATTGTTTTACTCACACCTACCCCACCTCTGTCGCCTGTGTCCCTCTTCTCCCTCTGGTCGCTTGTTTTTGTGACTGTCCCTCTGTGTCTCTTCTAAGTCTCCATCTAGTCTGCTGCTTCCCTATCCTCCCTCACCCCTCTCACACACGCCCTACGTCCTCCTGGACTATCGCTCTAGGACCCTCCCCTCGCACTTAATTCCTTCCATCTGCAGAATCGCTTTGCTGGCCGGCTGCACCGAGGGGGACCGGGTTCCTGCCCCAGGAAGACTTCACGTCCCCCCACCCCCGCCCTCCTCCCTTTCGTCTTTCTCTTATTTCTGCTCAGGGCCCGCCTCACTCCTTGCCCCTTGAGTCTGCTCCAGCCCTTGGCGAGTCGCCAGGACACCAGCCAGGGCAGGGGATCTGTGGAAACAGGATCGTCTGGTGGGAACCCCGTCCTCGCGGACACCCCGCCTAGCCAAGGGGTGGTATTCGGGACCCAGTGGCAATGCCCAAAGAGAACCGGCTTCACCTCTTGCATGCCCAGCCCACCTCTAGTCAAGCTCTGGGCCGTTTGGCCTGATATTGCAGCCGGCAGTCGTTCTGCCTTGGGACGTTTGCGAGCTTGGGTTTCTAAGTACATTCCAAGAAAGTCAGCTCTCTGCCAAACCAGGCCCCCTGAGAGGTTCCTCCCACTACCTGTACTGCACCAGGGCAGCCTTCAGTGGTGACCAAGCACAGCCCTTTGCTGCCAACGAAGAGCCCTTTGGTTTTGAATCTCCATTTCATCAAAGATTTTTCAGACAAATGCGATTTTTAAGACAATGTTAACGTGTATATCAGTCGTATCACAATATTTTTATTCATCTATACAGTGTCCTTTATCATTTTAAGCAGTGTCAAACCTATTTGCTTAAAAAGAAGGCACCCAATTGTTGGCAACAGATGTGATAAACCTCTCATTCTTAGAAATATGCAAAATCATCTTGGAATTCTGCTATTCTTTGAGATTTCAGAGGTTAGGGGTAGGGATTGGAACCACCAGGGTAGATCTTCCCAAGGACTTTATAGAAAGAAAACTGCCCCTCAGGGAGATGATGTCTTCCAAATCGCCAGGCAGATGTTCCATTCGCACTCTGTATGAAGATACCCTGCTGTGTAGAAATGCTGAATGTTTTCCCTATTATGGGTTACAAATCCAAATTCCTTTAGGGGTCAAGCAAGTATAAGGCAATCAATAGATGTGGTAGGACCCGTGAGAGTCGATGTGCCTGTCATGTTTTCAGCTTGAGACTGAGCCTGACCTTCTCTTGTTATACCTGGTGACCGTCCACACTGCTGGCCTCTTGCCTTTCCTTTTGTGTCCAAGGCACAGCCTGGTCGGTGATTGGGAAGGATTTGCTGGGTGGAGGATTGGAGGGATAGAGATGGATGTATGGATATGAAATCTGATTGGCTTCTTCCATCTTGTGCTTTTTGGTCTCTCCCTGCCCTCAGCACACCTGATGAACACATGGGTTCTTCCCAGTAGGTGATCAATAAATGTGAGCCATTCACAGGCAGTGTGCCTGGATAGCAGCTGGCTGACCTGAGGTCAGGCTCACAGCTGGCTGCTCCAGAATCCCCTGAAGCATCAGGTCCCATGGGAAGGGGCAGAGGATGTGAGCAACCAGATGGGCATCAGAGGCCTTGGACCCAGGCAGGCAGAAGACTGGGCCAGGGCCAAACCTGTGCCTCCTGCCCCATCTCATGCACACCAAGAAGCTTCAACTTAGAAACGCCAGTGCTCCTAGCCCAAGCCCCCACCTTACAGAGGAAAAGGTACCACGGCCCCAATGACAGAAAAGAGTTTGCCAGGGTCACCCACCGAGCCTGATAGCTAAGCTACCAGGCCTAACCACATCCCAGCTATCCCTTCATTGGTCCCAGTCTGGTCTGGCTCTCAGGGGTAGCTCTGTCTCCGTATGTGGACCTCAGAACTGAATATGGTGGTGTCTATCAAGTGTGTGTGTGGGGGGTCCCCTCTTCCTTGTCTAGTGATGTCATTCACCCCCTGGTCACCAGAATGGAATAATGGAGAGGAGTCAGGATTTGGAGAACAGATACCTGGGAGAGTGACCTTGGCAAGTCTGCCCTCTCTGTAATCTGCGGAGTCAACAAATGAGGGTATGTACCCTGTGCCTGCCCACTTCTCCAGGGACTAGTAGGTCCAATGAGCATGTAAACAGGAGGCTGATTTGCTAGCTGTCAGCGGTCATGAAGTGGAGGGGGCTGTGGATGACTTCAATGATGATCATATCTGGTTTATCTGGAGAGGTAGGGTTGGGGCATCAGGGAAATGTCAGCCTCTGAAGTCCCCTGGGCAATGGCCTGAAGTGTTTTGGGGAATTTCAAACTCATAGCTTTGTGTTCAGAGGAGCAGGGCCAATGTGAGAACGCAGAGGACTTACCTCTTCTGTTCTGGGCCAAGGCCCAGCGCTGGGTCCCTGTGCCCGGGTGTTGACACAGAAGGTGTCAGTTTACAGGAGGGAGGGCAAAATGGCAAATCCTCGCCTTGCCTGTGCACGATCCCATCCCCCACAGGGGATGAGGCAGAAGGCAGACCTTCTCCCCAGAGTGAACCTAGCTGCCACCACAGCACAGCCCTCCACAGCACGGCTTCCAAAGCTGCAGTGGTCTTCATGAGAGGATTGTTGTCATCCCAGCCTTCTTTCTGTTTGACCTCCCCACCCCTCCCTAATCTGAAGGGTGACTGTGCAGTCACAAATACCATACCGCACCTGCAGTGGGCTCAGTCTCAGTTAGAAGGCATCTTTGCCTGCGCACATGTACACACGCACACACATGAGGGGTCCTGCCTCATCCCGTGTGTGCGGGGCTGTCAGGGAATCCAGCTTGGGGAACCCTAGTCAGGTTTTGCCTCCTTGACCCCAGATGTCATACAGTGCACAGATGGTAAAGCCATGGAGCGCCCTGACCCCTCTGGCTCCTGCAGGCTCTTGCTCAGCCTTTGAGAGATGAGAAGGTGGGTAGATTGTCCTGGCCCCATGCTTAGCCTGCAACTAACACAGATTTCAATCTATGGGATGTGCCTGGGCCTTTGGAGACGGTGCGACAGTGGCCAGCCAAGGCTCTGTCTCTGGATCATGTCCTCAGGAATCAAATCTCCTTTGGTTTCAAGAGGACTGTACACCCTAGACCCCTGGTGGGTGGAAGCCAGCCCTGGGGCCAGGCCAGGCCCTTTCTCATGCTGTGGCCATGGGCAGCAGAGACGGTGCCCTCTTTCCAATTTCAGTTCACCTTGCTAAAGAAGAAAGAGTAGGAAGAGGAAGAGAAAAAGGAAGAGGAAGAGGAGGCGTAAGAAAAGAAGGAGGAAAAGGAGGAGGAAGAGAAAAAGGAAGAGGAGAAAAAGAAGGAAAAGGATAAGGAAAAAGAGTTGGGGGGAGGAAGAGGAGGAAAGAAGGAAGCCTGTACTTTTTCCAGTGGCCTCTCAGCTCGTGGCAGGACCCCAGGTTCCAGCAGTCCCGGTCACTCCAGAAGATACCTGGTCACTCAGGGCCCACAATCAAACACTGTCATGGCCTTCCTTGGAGGACAGCTGTGAGGAACAGCTCCGGGATCTATCTATACACCCACTTGGATGGCATTTGTTGGGAACTGAGGATTAAATGGTGCCCTGAAGGTGAATGAGCAGAGTCTTTGCATTATTTTGAGATAAGAACACATATCAAACAATGGAAAGGACACTGGCCAATGGAGAAGTCACCTCTCTGGTCATCTGATGGGCTTCCTTCCTACTTAGGACCTTTCCATGCAGCCCATAGGATGGGGCCCAGACAGCCACTGGACATGATATTCAAGGTTTCACCCACGCCTGAGTCCTGCTCACCTTTCTACTCGAATTGGAGGTATACTCTGTCCCCCAGCCCTCCACCTACTGCACAACGCCTTCCTGCCTTGGGCCTTTGCACATGCCATCTTCTCCTAGGAGTAGCTCACGTGCTCAGCCCTCCCTCCCCCTGCTTCCCACTCAGCACCTTGGGTGCCTCTGCCTCTCCTGCACTGGACCCAAACTGGCCCGCTGTTTACTTAAGGAAAACAGAAATAAACGCAGCAGACTTTGCAGTCCAGAGCCTCTGAAACAGGAGCCTGTCAGATCATCTGTGGAACAACTTGGAAGAGCCCTGGAGAATCGCAGAGGGTGCAGGCAGGGCCGAGCAAGCAAAATATAAATAGTTTACTGAGTAGGGTAGAAGAATGCAAAATGGTCATCTTCACTCCAGTGTGTTGGAGGGCCCAGCTGAAGGATGGAGGTCTGGAGCTCCTTGCAGAGTCTGGTGTGGATCCGTGTGAGAAAGACAGAGGGTGTACTTTGGAAGGCTGAAGAGTCTGTGCTGGAAACCTGAAGGGACTGGAGACAAATGTCCAAAGGCCATGTGAAGACTGGAGGTCCTCCCAAGAAGCAGAGAGAAAGTCTTCATTCCCTTTTCATTCCACCTAGACGACATGCCTATTGGTTGCTGCCAACCACATAGAGAGTGGATCTTCCTTCCTCAGTTTATGGCCTACATGTTAGTCATCTATAGATACACCCAATTCTGTGCTCCGCTAATCCATTAGGTCTTCCTGAATCCATTCAAGTTGGTATATCACAATGTACTATTTGGGTTTTTTTTTTTCCAGTACCAGGAATCAAACTTAGGACCTTGCGCTTGTGGGGCAGACAGAGTGCCACTGAGTTAAATCTGAGGGCCCTCCCAATTTGCTATTCCAATCCACTCCATGTCAACTTGACTTTCAGACACATCTCCTTAAGCCATATTTAACTGCCAAATACCACAGCAAGTTCATAATTATGCCTAACACGATTCAACTATCTCACATTCAAAGGGAAAGGCACTAATTCACTCCCCAGAATAGAAGGCAGAGTTTTTCTTTGGGTGATGTTTACTCTTCTCCTAACATTTCATAATTTAAAGAAGACTGGCTTTGGTACCAGAAAAAGTGGGGTTGTTGCTGTGATACTATTGACCATGGGGTTCAGAAAGCCTTTGGAACTGGTTCACGGAAGGAATTTGGAAAGGTTTGGAGATGCTGGCTGAAGAAGCAGCCCTAGAATGCTGTCAGCTAAGTTTAATGGGAGATTCTGATCAGCACTCAGAAGACCAGAATGTTGATTTAAAAAAAAAAAAAACATTAGGGAAAAAAGACAGTTGAGCTCTAGGCCATGTGTATTATGTTCTAATAGAAAATTTGTCCACATCTTGCTCATCATCCTAATACTTTGTAGGAGACTAAGATTGAGTATAGTGAACAAATTACTCTTGCAAAGGAAATTTCAAGGCAGCCTAATGTTGAAGTTGTGGTGTAGGTACTAGGGGGGCGGGGGAGGTTAGCCAGCTTTCTACTTAAAATTAAGAGCAAAGGACTCTGCTGAATAACTTAAACATTTCTTTAGTCAGAGAAGAAACTCTGGTAAAGTTGGTGCAAAACTGGAGCAGGGGAGAGTTGAGTTACTGGAAAGGTTAGCATTAAAAAGAAGCCAAGTGCTTTGTATCAGGACAATAGGAAAGATGGCTTGAGGGCATTACAGAAACCGGCAAAGCTCTATCCTTTGAAGCTTCAAAATTGCAAAAGTGAAAGACTCTGCTTTGAGAATTCAGCCCCAGGACACCTAGGGAGTTTGTTCCCAGGGATTTGGTTCACCTCTTGGTTCCAGATGACAGCTGGGACCTCAGCCATTGTGTCACAATAACTTGGAAGCCAGGGTTCAATCATAGCAAATAATAGGGCAATATGAGGCATGGAGACTTTTACTCCAGACTTAAAGATGCCACCTTGTAACAGAGGTTCTTAAGCTAATGGGGGAGGAGAGATAGATGTTAAGATAATTCACATCTCTATCAAAATCTGTCCTTTTTTGTTTGTTTTTTGAGATAGAGTCTTGATTTGTAGTTCAAGGTGGTCCTAAACTCACTGTACAGTCCAGCCTTGAACTCAAAGCAATCCTCCTGCCTCTGCCTCTTGAGTGCTGGATTTGCAGGAGTATACCACCATGCCTGGCCTTCAAAATCTGAGCTCTTGACTGCTGTCTTGTGTTGTCCGTCCTATTCAAGTTCTACATGGCCTTAGATATATGTAAATTCCTCTGCACCCACCCTCTTCTCTTTCTTTCTTTTTCACTGGCTGAATGGGCTGTGGTCCACTTAATTGATTTTAAAGTAGCCACTGCCATCTGACTGCTCAAAGCCACATGATCCAATTTCAGCAAATGAGTACTGGACACTGCTAGCCAGTCTCACCCAGGACATCCCCAACCTCATAGGTGCAGCTGGAAAGTGTCCACTTGCCAGGCTCCACACCCAACCTTTCTGCCATCTAACCTCCTGGTTCACATTTTTGTTTAATCAGTCCTAAGATGTGGCTGCTGGGAGGAAGCATTGAAAACAGAGTGAGGATCCAAGGAGAAAGGACCTCACCCCAGCTCCCAGCCCCACAGCGGTGTGTACCTCTCTGGCTCAGGGCCTGGGAAGTGGAGCCTGACCAGGTGCTGATAGCCCAACTCAGCTCTGAAGGGTAGAGGATGCTTCAGAATCTCTAAAACTCACTGTTTTCTGAAAGCATTAGCGTTATGGACCTAGGAGTTTGAGGTTGTGAGTTCTAGGACTGTGACAATAAAAGAGGTTGGTTTATGCTCATCTGAGATCTTGTCATTTCAGCCTGGGACCTGAGAACCTGTCTATGTTATGTGCACATACGTGTGATTTAATTTTCATAGAGTTTCAGGATGGAGTAGAAAGATATGAGGGGATGAGCAGGGCCAGGCCAAGAATCAGGAACTTCAAAAACTTCAAGTTGGAACTGTGTTTAAGGGACACAGAACCCATTCTGTGTTGGGACCCAGCAGACCAAGTAGGGAGTAGGAGGTGACAAAGGCTGGAGAGGAAGTGAAGACACATGTGGGGCTTTGGAGGGTGCAAGCCTGAAAATTGCGGCTTGTACCAGAAGTGAGAGGGAGAAACACACAGCAAGTGGAGGATCAGGAACCCAAGCTACATGGAAAGCAGATGAGGGCAGAAGGATAGTGGTTGTAGAAGCCACCATGAAAATCCAGGTAAGAGATGGTAGTAGCTGAGAATTATGGGTAGCTGAAGAGACACTAAGAAATGACTGGATCCTGGCTGTGTTCTAGGAGTTCAATGGACAAGATTTCCTGACCATTGCCCATGGAACATCAGAGATAACACCAAGGATTGTTTTTTCCCTCCCTTCAAAGGATATTGTTGCCTTCTCCAGGCAGGGGAAGTTGGGCTGCAAGATAGCAGATATGCAGGACAGATGAGGAGCAGGATTAGGGAACTGGCTCATTGGAGATGCTTGTCTGACTTCCTAACAGAGATACCAAGTGGTCAGCAAAATCCAGAGCCTCCAGGGAGGTCTGAGGAATCACCAACATCACTCAGGTCTGGGGCTATGTCTCCCAAGGGCAGTGTGTTGAAGACTGCTTCCCAGTTTATGTGCTATTGGGTGTGGTAGAACTTTGAGGAGGTGTGGCCTCATGGACGCAGTTAGGTCATTGGACCAGGTCCTTGAAGGGGATTGTGGGAACCCAAATTCTTCCTCTATCTTTCTTTTCTGGCCTCTATGAGATGAGCAGCATTTCTGCAATGTACACTCTCCACTATCATGTGCTGTCTCTCCATAGACCTATAGGCAATAGGGCCAAGAGGCCACAGACCTAACCCCTAAAATGATGGGCCAGAAAAAAATCTTTTCTCCTTGTAAGTTGGTTCATCTCAGGTATTTTGTCACATTAGGGAGCTTACTGACACACCCCTATGATCAGTACTTAAATCCAAGGCACAAGATGGTGTCTCTTGTGAAGAAAGAACAAATAGCCCCCTGTGACTGCAAACCCACATCCATGAATTCAACCAACCACAGGTCAGAAATATTCAGGGAACTGAAACCGAGCATCTATCTTTATCATTATTCCTTGAAAAATACTGTGTAAGAATGATTTAAATAGCACCTACACTGCACTGAGCATGAAAATTAACCTACAAATGATTTAAAGTGTATGGGAAGCACCCAGTGTAGTGGCACGTGCATGGAATCCCAGCACTCAGCAGGCTGTGGTAGGAGTTCTACGTTGTGAGTTCTAGGCCTGCCTGGGCTCTATAGTGAGTTCAAGACCAGCTTGAACTCAATAGAAAAGTTTGTCTCAAGAAGAAAAAAAGGATATGAAAGCATTGTAGATTATATGCAAATATTATGCCACTTACCCAACGGCCTTGAATATCAGTGAACTTTCATATCCTTTGGAGTCCTGGAACTGATTTCCCCAGGATCCTCAGGGACAGCTATATGGTAAAAAAAAAAAAAAAAATAGGAATCCAGGAAATTGCAGTGACAGAGACTGAGAAGTTTCTGAAGTTTCTGGGGAAGACCAGGCAAAGGATACATTCTAGAGAAGTGGAAGAAAGCACTAAGGATTTAGTTTAGTGGTCCCAGGGCCTGTCTGGCAAGTGAGAGATCACGAGTTCAATCCCCAGTATCCCCCCCTCCAAAAAAAATAGAGAGAGAGAGAGAGAGAGAGAGAGAAAGAGAGAGAGAATAGGAGGAAGGGTCCACTGTGCCACGTGACACTGGAGGATCAGGGAAATGAAGTCTAGAAACACTGTTGGATTTAATGTCATGGAGGTCACTGGGGACCTTGAAGAGGGCCCTTTTGGGGAAGAGAGTGAGGCCAAAGCCTATCTTGATCCTGCTACAAGGAAGACTGGATGAGGGAGTGTGTGATCGTGGCTGGAGACACTCTAGAGAACTTTGCTGTGCATGAACCCTGGGACTGAGAGAGAAGAAAGGAATGGGAAGGGATTGTCAAGAAAGTCTGCCGACTGGCTTGACATGGGGAATTTGGAAGAGCAGAGCTCTAGCTTTCAAACTTGGGTCACTGGATGGATGATGGGGTCTTACTGAGACCGCAAACCTGGGAAGAGAAGCAAGTTTGTGTACAGAGATGAGTTCAGCGTGGGAGACTGAGATAGGGTCCCTTGAGGCTCTAGGTGAGTGTGTCTGGGGCTGGCCAGGTGATCCTTCCTTCAGGAGAAAGAGAATTTTCCATACTCAAGGCCATTCTATGAGTTATGTACTGCATTAGACCTTCACAGCAGCAATGGCTAATTTTGGCTGCCAACTTGGTTGAGTCCCCTAGACGACAATTTTATCTGTCCTCTATGTGGGACACTGTCCTCCTCTCCCTTTGTGCTCAGAGCTCCAGGTGCTTAGACCTTTGGACTCTAGAGCAGTGACCTGCAGATTCTCAGGCCCTCAGGGTCAGACTAAGAGTGATACCTTCAGCTTCAACTTGATTGTTCCTCCCACCATATCACAGGGCTTCTTGGCTCTATAATCAGGTGAGCCAGGGCCCATAATAAATCCCCTCTCATCTCTGTCTGCCTGTCTGTCTATCCATACTTCTATCATCTACATCTTAGTATCTAATGGACTCTGTTTCTCTCAAGAGCCTTAAGACATTACCTGGCCTCCTGTCCTTTCCCATTCACCCTAAGGAGAACTTCCTTGTTGTTGGAGCGAAACACTTAGTATCTACAATTTAAGGGAGGGGAGGGCTTTTCAGCTCATGGTTTCAGAGGGTTCAGTTCAGAGTTGACTGGCTCCAAGGCACAAAGGCATGATGGAAAGGCATGGTGAGAAAAGCTGCTTGTGCATGGCAGCCTGGGTTGTGGGAAGAGAGAGAGAGAGAGAGACAGAAATGGAGAGGATGGTCTCCCAGGTCATGGCTTCCAAGGAACACTGATCTTCTGATCAGACCTCACTTATGATCAGACTGTGAATTACTGAGATCATCAACAGTTCCACTGTCTTCTAGACACTGAGTCTTAGGCTGGGGATTTAGCTCAGTGGTTCTGGTGCCTACCTTCCAAGTGCAAGGTCCTGAGTTCAATCCCTATTATCAAAACAAAACAAAAACCCAGAAGCCAAACACATGAGTGTCCTGCACAATCTTTTAGATCTAAACAGAACAAGCCTCTTCCTCAGTTTCCTGCTTTCTGCTACCTGGCCCGGGTTGCTTCTCTGAGCATAGCTTCGGTGACAAGGACTTGTGCCCACACAGACCCCAACCGTTTACTCTCATTGACTAGGGGAGGCCCTTTCAACTCCAGCCCCATCACTGTCCCAGCACAAAGCTCTGTACCAAGCTTAGGAAGCCAAGCTCGGTAGACATTCTGCTGCTGGTGGTCTTGCACCAAGTAGGACAGAGGCTCCATTCTTCTCCATTGCATATCAGAGTCTTTCTTGTGTTGGTGCTTTCTGGCAAAGTCCTTCTCAGAACCTGTCAAAAGGAAACAGATTTATTCTGCAGAATGTGGCTGACCCCGAGGGAGCACTTCCTGGCCGCTGGATCACTGTCGCGATCCCTACTGAAAGCTTTAACTAACTGCGCGCTGTGGGCTTGTTTTCTTCAATATTGGTCACTGGCCCCGGGGAAATGTGTTATCTAAGATTCAGTCAAGACACAAGTAGTAGAAATGGCATTCACAAATGTCAGTCAGAGTTTGGAACTTACCAGACAGGAAGAGTCGGAACTGAGGGGAAGAAGATGTGTATCTTGGCTGTAATACCAGCAGGCCCAAGGAGCAAACAGCAAATAAACAGGACTATATAAAAATGAAAATCTTTGTGCTTCAAACCACACTATCAAGGAAGAAAAAGAACAACAGAACAGGAGACACTATTTAGAAATCATCTATCTTAGATGGGACCTAGATCCAGAAGATATAAATAACTATTATAGCTCATTAATAAAGACACAAATAACTCAATTTTTAAAAAGTGAGTAAAGAATCTGAATAAACATTTCTCTCAAGAAGTTACACAGTTGATCAATAAGCTTGAAAAAAAATCACCCATCACCAGGTGGATGGAAATCAAGTCCATACTGAGCCATAATTTCACATCCACGAAAACTGGGGAGGATATGGAGAAATTAGACCCCTCAAACATCTCTGTTGGGAATGTAAAATGGTGTAGCTGCTGTAGACCACATTGTGGCGGGTCCTCAAAGATTTAAATATAGAATTACTCCACGACCCAGCCTTTCCACTCTGAGTCTGTACCCCAAAGAGTTGAAAAGGAGAATTAAACAAATACACAAATGATTTTTAGCAGCACCAGGTAAGACAGAACAACCCAAATGTCCATCACCTGGTGAATGCGTGCATAGAATGTAGTTTTCACAGCCAAAAAAAGGGAATAGAATACTGATACATGGTACAGAATCAGTGAGCTTCTAAAATGAAAAGAAAGGTAAAGAAAGCCACACATTAAAGGTCAAGTTGTTTGTTTGTTTGTTTGTTTGTTTTTGAGACAGAGTCTTGCTTTGAAGTTCAGGCTAGCCCTGAATTCACTGTGTTAGCCTTGAACTCACAGCAATCCTCCTGCCTCTGCCTCCCAAGAACTAAGATTATAGGCATGAGCCACCATGCCCACCGAAAGGTCAAGTTTTTGAGACAGATTCTCCCTATGTAGTTCAGGCTGGCCGCCTCCAACTCACTGTGATCCTCCTGCCTCCTTCCTGAGCCCTGGAATTATAGGTGTGTCCACCACTTCTGGCTCACAAAAGATAATTTTTGTAGGGTCCATTCATAAGAATGTGCAGAATCGGGCCAGGGAGTTAGCTCAGTGGTTCCGGCGCCTGTCTTGCAAGCACAAGGGCCCGGGTTCAATTCCCCGGTAACCACATACCATACAGGGTGTGGAGACTCACGCCCAGCAGCAACCAGTACCACATACCACAGTGCCGGGCGTGGTGGCTCATGCCTGTAATCCCAGCACTCGGGAGGCAGAGGCAGGAGGATTGCTGTGATGTGAGTTGGAGGCTGAGCTCAGGGCCAGCCTGAACCACAAAGCGAAACCCTGTCTCAAAAAACCTAAAAAAAAAAAAGTATGTGCAGAATGTGAAAATGCATAGGCTCAGAAAGTGATTTATTATAAGCTGAGGGCTGGGGAGGGCTGAAGAGAACCGTAAGTGCTTACTACTAGGGATAGGGTTTCTTTTTGGGGTAATGAAAGTGTTCTGGAATTTGATAGTGGTGACGGTTACACAACTGACTACATTAAGAAACCTCAATTGTACACTGTAAAAGGATGAATTTTGTGAATTATATCTCAATTTAAATAAGAAGTCTCGAGGGCTGGGGATTTAGCTCAGGGACACCACATCTGTCTCACAAGCACCAGGTCTTGAGTTCAATACCCGGTACCACAAAAAGAAAAGAAAAGAAGAAAACTTGTATGAAATGCCAGGGTCCAAGTTGGCAGCCACTCTCCGGCGCCCCCTATGGGTGATCATGCGGTCTCCATCTTTAGCTGCACTAAACCCCTGGGCAGGGAGAGGGCGACGTTTCAGGGTAGTCCAAATGGAGGGAAAGGTTTACCAGCCAAGGTGCCTGAGGACAGTCAGGTAAGACTCACCCTTGGGGGCAAGTCAGCCCCTTTCCTAGCCCGCTTTGACCTGCCCTCCGCTCTCCATATCCCTGATTCCGCCATTTCTCTGCTATACAGACCCTTCCACCTGATCCTCCTCTCCAATCTTACGCACGTGGTCCGCAGCAGTGGATAAGTGAGCTCAGTGCTGGGTTCCAATTCTAGGAAATGCTCAATTGGTCTGACTTCTGGATTATTTCTCCCTGGCCAGACATCCACTCCAGATCCAAGCTGTAGGGGCCTCAGGAAGGCCAGGTGAGGGGCTGTACCTCCTATCTCCTGAGGATGGTTTGATCACCAGGCTGAGGGGCAGGGAGGGCCAGAGAAGCACTAGATAGCTCATATGTGCTGGTCTCTTGTCTCTGTGTCCTCTCTGTGGATCCACTTTGTTTCTTCAAAACCAAAGACTCTGGAAGCCTCTGTCTAATCCAGCTGAGAACAAGAGGGCATTGAGGACCCAGCAGACAGATGATGATTCAACATGGGACCCCTTCCATGGATGCATAAGTAGGTGGGGCCAGTTCTGAAGCAGACTTGAGACAGTAAGAAGACAAAAGTAACCATCTGTAAAAGCTGGGTGTGGGGGAGCCGAGGTGAGAGAGACACAAGTCTCCACCCAGCTTGGATGACTTAGTGACTTAGTACCAAGACCTTGTCTGAAAATGGAATATAAAAAAGGGCTGGAGCTGGAGCTCAGTGTGAAGGACACAGGTTTAATTCCAAGTACAAAACAAAGTCAAGAAGAGGCTTTTGGGAGAGAGCAGGTCCCTATACTTGTGAGGGCTCCTTAGAGCAGAAAAAGTTTCAGGAGTGGTTCCGGAACAACTCTGCAGGTTGCCAGCGCAGGGCTTGGGGACCATTTCAGCAGATCTGACCATCAAGGGAACATCGATACTTTCACCTTCCCAGAGCACCCCCAAAGGTGGGTTCTTGTCTTTGTCTTCCGCACAGGAGAAACTGAGGCTCTGAAATCCAGTGGAGCACATATGCTGGAAGACGCTCCCTTCCGCTGGCCCTCTGTCAGCGACTCCATGCTCCTTGCTCTTTGCAGACCTGTTAGGTGGTGGTGATCAGGGCTGACTGGTGGGCTTGGGGGGGGAGGTGTGGCCAGCTCACTGCAGGCTGCGTGGCTGTCCCCAGGCACTCAGAGCTCCCGGTGCAGCCAGGGGGTGGGAAGCAGCAGAGTGTATTGGGAGGTCCTATTTCCCAAACACACGCCCACGAGGGACCTGGGGCTCCTCCCTCGTGATGGGGGTGGTGTGTTTCTAGCAGTCACTGGTATTTACCTTGGAGAACGGCCAGCGCTTCCGAGGAGTAAGAAACTCTTCCGAGGTCCCTAAACTCCTGCCCGCCCTCCCCAGCACCCCTCTGCAGATGGCGAGGTCCCCTGTATCACTTTCTCTAAGGCAACAGACCTGAGTGGTCAGTTGGAAATTTCTGGAAGTCAGCATAACTATCACAGGAGCCTGATTCTGGGCAGATAAGCTGACAGATCCAACTCCCCTGGAGGACAGGTGGGCCCAGTGGGAGAGAGATGGGGGACAAAATATTTCAACCTGTAACCGCTACGGACGTGTGGTGCAAACAGAAATAACATGAGTTACTCTGAGGGCTGCGGTTCCCGTCATAGCTGCGTGGAGGCTGAGACTGAGTGTCGTCTTCCAGGGAAGGTGAGGAACAGACTCAACAACACAAAGAGAAGAATTTAGGGGACCCTAGGGTGCTGCCCCAGCCCGGAATCCCAAGGTTTCTGGACTCCTCCTCCCCTCCCAAGTTTTATTTTCATCAAACTGTGACCTTTTGTTTTAGGTAAGACTTTGGAGGTGACATTACTTCTTGCTTTCCAAGATGGCTCTTGTTTTCCCGACATCCCGGGACAGCCGGCATCCAACTCTCAGGGCCCTGCTCCACTGCCAGGACCACATGGGTCCTGGTGGCCTCATCTCCTGCCACCGTGGGCTGGGCATTCACTCAGACACAGGCTTGAGCTCAGGGTCAGGTGGAACTGACAGGACCTTTCAGTGACCACTATGGGAAGGACTGTCCCCATCCCACGGGCCTGATGGAAGAATCATAACCCGGGGTGACAGCCGCCCTTGATGATCATATTTCTTGGTCCAATTTCTATCATTATTTTGATTTTTTTCCCTAGAGGTACTTGCTGAGAATTGAATGCAAGGCTTTGTACGTGCCAGGCAAGTGATCTACTGTGGAGGTCCATCCATGTCCCTTTTGCGTATGAACTTTTTATTGTTTGAGGTGTCTTCCTGCCTCAGCCTCCTAGGCAGTTGGGATTACAAGCTATTTTGATTTTATTTTTTCCACACAGGCTTCCTGTGGCTACTGGAGCCTCTCTGTCCCGCCTCTCACAGGCTGGAGGCCCAAGCGCTAGGTGGTGGGATAATTCTGACACGTGGTTCTCTACTGCTCCCCATAAGAACTCAGTGAAACTGTGCTAGAGTTCCCAGAAGCAATTCTCCATATAATCCTATGTAGGATATTTCCTCCCATATTTAACCTTTTCATTTTCCTATAAGTCTTTCCTGCACTCACTTCCCTAACCTCCTACTCTTCTGTAGGCTCTTGTTTTAGGATCTGAGGAAATCTCACTAAAGGCGCTGGACTGTGGTGTCCAGTGTCCTGAGGCTCCCGTGAGAACTCATCATGGGATATGGCCAGGGCCCCAGGGCACTACTGAGCCCTAATCCCCCTTCCTTTAAATTTTCTCTTATTCTAGACTTTCCCCTTGTACAGATAACAAATTCCCATGCTAGTTTAACCCAGTTTGAGCTGGGTTTTCTGTCACTTGTGATGATGTAACGCACAACACAGAGAACCCTCAGCACGGCTCCCATGGTCTGAAAAGTCCTCCAAAGTTGGGCCGGGGATTTAGCTCAGTGGTTCTGGCGCCTGTCTTGAAAGTGCAAGGACCTGGGTTCTGTTCCTCGGTAACCACATACAATACTGGGTGTGGAGACTCATGCCCAGCAGCAACTGGTACCACATACCACAGTGCCGGGCGCGGTGGCTCACGCCTGTAATCCCAGCACTCGGGAGGCAGAGGCAGGAGGATTGCTGTGATGTGAGTTTGAGGCTGAGCTCAGGGCCAGCCTGAACTATAAAGTGAGACCCTGTCTCAAAAAATAAATAAAGTCCCCTAAAATTCATGTTGGAGATCAGCGTGAAACCTCTTGAGGTCAGGAAGGCTCTGTCCTCAGGAGAGATTAGTGTGGCCACAGGAGTGGGCTTGATATACAAGTGAGCACTGGTTCTGTCCCTCTGGCTCACCCTTTCAGGTGTGATGTCTTCTGCCTTCCTGGCACAGATAGGGTCCCTCTGTCTCAGACTTTCAGCGCAACTTACAGTGTTTGTGCACTGTCTGGTCTGTGGTGTTGTGTTACAGCAGTGTGAAGGGGGCTAAGACCGTGGCTTTGCAGATTGGAATGGGGGACAATGAAGCAGGGGGCACCCGCAGTGGCGGGCACAGTCAGAGGGACACTGCTGAATCACGGCTCTGGCTCTGGCTCTGATTGCGAAAGAGGGACAGGACTCTCTTTATTGCTCAGGTGGGACAGATGATGCCCCCTCTTTCAGGTTCAGAGTGAAGGTCAAAGAACTAGTGTTTGAAAGATAGCTGCCATGTGTCAGTGTTTAAAAATTACTAGTTGTTATGGATAATAGAAGAAAAAGAAGGTGGAGAAAGGGGAGACGAGATGGGAGAGGAGGGTTTGCCTATTGTCCTGGAAGATTCTAGACAAGAGAAGTCACCTACTACTTTTGCCATAGTTCTCTGCTTTATAGAGGTGGAAACCAAGGCACAAAAGGTTAAGTAGCTTGGACAGCATCTCATGCCAACACGTGGCAGAGTGGGATTCGAACCCAGGCCATCTGGGTACAGATGTTCACTCTTAAGCTCTGTGTTTTACTAGCTCTCTGGTGCCCGAGATAAAGTGAATGCTGCAGATGTTGGGCGGCTATCGTTCCCGGACAAGGCATCTGAACTGCCGGCAAGTGAGGAAAGTTTATTGGCACCGGCCCGGGGACAGTGCAAATGTTGCCTAAATCCCTTGGTAATTGGTGAAATAGCTGTGGAGTCATCCCCGGAAGCAGAGTTTTATCCCATCCTTCTCATGAGAACAAAACCTCCAGTGTGTTTTCCAAAGAGGAAACTAGAGGGCTGGGAAGCTCTTGGCCTCAGGATGGAGAGAGAAGGTTAAATAAACCCTAAGGAAAACCTGGGAAGCGCTGAGAGACCCTCGGCTGTGTTCTGGTGGGGTGATGATGGTGGGTAATCTCCTCTCCTGGATGCTGGCAGATTTGTGTTTGCCCTAAGGGGATTTCGGATCGAAGGGGCATGAGGAGGCTCTCTGAGAACGAGCCCCAGGAGGAGAGACGGGTTCTGCCAGTCTCAAGTCAAACTCTTGTTCCACTCAAAGATCTAAAGAATTATAGTAAAGATATATAAAAGCTCCTGAATAAACACATAGCAGCTCTCAGATATTAAAGAAGTTGTTTCAGTAGACCGGAAATGTCGGTTTCCTCAAGAAACCCAAGGGTCTCTGTGTGATACGAAGAGTGAACCATCGCACGGGTTACATGCGCCCGTGTCACCTGTGGTCTATCCAGCACAGACGGTCTCCAGTGGCCGGCTCAAGGGAAGGGACTGAGGTTGGAGGTGTCACCTGGGGACCCTCAGGACCACGCTGGAGGACAGGACACTGAGTAGGTGACCAGGCCCAGGGGAGACATCCCAGATGGAAGGGACCAATATAAGAGCCAAGAGCAAAGGTTCCTGGGGAGCAGGGGCAGACACATGGCTTCACTGAGTACAAATCATTTAGCTGTTGGCTCTGACTCCACTCTATACCTCTGTCACTTTTACCAGGTCTATGGCCAGACGAAGGTGGCTAAGATAGACAGACATCAGAACAATCTTTTGTCTCAGTTGCGCTTTTTTTTTTTTTAAAAGACAGGGTCTTACTTTGTAGTTCAAGCTGGCCCTGAGCTTACTATGTAGCCCAGGTGAGCCTCAAACTCACAGCAATCCTCCTGCCTCTGCCTCCCGAGTGCTGGGATTACAGGCATGAGCCACCACACCTGGCACTGTGGTGTGTGGTTCTGATTTCTGAGTCTCCATGCCCGGCATTGTGATATGTGGTTACTGGGGATCAAAGCAGGGTCCTTGCACTTGCAAAGCAGGTGCCGGAACCACTGAGCTAAATTCCCAGCCCCTTAGTCTCAGATGTATTTATCTGAGGGCTTCTTGTGCTGTGTCCTGCCCCCTCTCCGGTTGGACCTTTTCCCTGTTCAGAACCTTGTGCAGACAGTACCTGCAGCTCAATGTCCCTGGTAAGATGGATCTACAGTGCCCCGAGGGCAGAGGGCTGGGCCCAGGTCCTGATGGGCTGAGGACCAGGACAAGGATTTAGAGGCACAGAGTCTTCTATGCCTGATTTACAAGAGCTGGGACTTTGCTGATAATGGTTCTGGTTCTACCCACCAGCTAAGGGCAGGATGTGTTTGCTCCCCAGGATTATGTGTACCCTGGTGCTGTGGTGTTAGGAGGTGATTAGGTCATGTGGTGTTTCCCTGGTGGGGGGACTTTGGTCTCTGGGGGAGCCATGTATCATAAAGAGAGGGTGTCCCCATCTTTAAGTCTATAGATGGCTAGTTTCCTTTGTGTCTTCCTGCCATGTTGCAGCCCAGCCAACGGGCTCCCATATGAACAGATACAGCTGCCCAGTCTCCCAAACTGGGATCCAAGTAAGCCTCTTTTCTTTATAAAATTCCCAGCCACAGGCATCTTGTTACATCAACAGAAAATGGATTAGCCAGTCCTCCCCAGGAGGCTTCAATCTGAGCCTCTGAGGATGGAGAGGGGGTTTCTTCCGATTGAGGTTGGTGGATTCAGCACTGTCATTAAGTTCTACCCCCACCCCCACTAAAATGACAGTGTGAAGGATGAGAAAATACACAAAACCCACAGAAATAATGAGACCCGGGGAGAGGATTGTGCAACATCATTTTCCAGCGGGAAAGCTGGCGGCGTAGTGAACCGAGGAAGCTGAATCAGAGACAGGCGGATAGAAAAACTCAAACCAAGTTGATGTGTGTTGTGCCCCTCCATGCATATACACCTTTATTCGTTATTACTCCAGACCAAAAGCACCCTAGATGTCTTGCAATAGGTGAGTGGATAAACAAACTGTGACATATCCTTGTACAATCAAATAGTGTTTAATAATATAAAGACATGAGCTACCAAGCTTGAAAAGGTATGGATCCATCTTGGATGCATATTACTAAGTGAAAGTCAGTTTAGAAAGTCTTCTTACTATGTGGTTCCAAATACATGACTCACTGTCCACTGCCCAGTAGTCTAGTCATTTCCCATGGGAGTACAGGTTAACACTCTGGAGGCTGCTGGGATTGAATAG